>JAMPIV010013420.1:0-253892 GCA_024509875.1 Oreohelix idahoensis
CTGGTCTGCACCGTTGCCAATATCACAGGTCTCTTGGATTCCCCAGGAAGACATATCTACAATCCCAATATCAGAGGGTAGATTGGTTCATTTATCACAGCTGCTTTGATTAGTCCCTCCACATATCGCGTTTTTACATGTATCTTAGCGATAGGGAGTGTCATGGTCGCTACTTCCTTGGTTGCAGCTTGAATTTCCACTGTCTCTGTGGTGTATTGATCTGCTTGCACCAGGTGAGAACTCACAACTGAATCATAATCTAAACCTGTATCATATAAACACCTTATGGTGACACCATTACAGATTACATCTTCACACACTGGGGGGTGGTACGGTTCCTGTAGTTCCTCAGGTCTGACCTTTGTTCCCTTCTTCCCAGATTTCATAGCAGCAAAACGAGGAGTTTTATTCCTACAATTTTCAGTGGTATGATTGTTCATCTTACACTTGGTACATCACTTCCTTCCTTGGTTGAAAGATTTTCTTTCATCATATTTCCTTTCATCGAATTGTGGGGTTTTATTTTTATTGTCATACCGTGGCCTATCAAACTGGTGCTTACCTTTGTTCTGATCTCTAGGATCAAATTTATTAAAGTTCTGTGGTGCCTTAAAATTATCTACCTGTTTCTTTTTGTTACTTGTTACCTCTGCCTGAGCTGCTTGATAACTTTCAGCGACATTTAGTAACTCACCCAGTCTCTCTGCACCTTGTTCCATGAGAAACTTTCTCAGGTCTGGAGCTATGGACTCTCTTAGTTGTTCTATAAGGATCATTTCCTTAAGATCTTGGGTTTTCCCCAGAGAAGTCCATTTCTCCAAGTATGTCTCTAACCGTGCAGAGAACTGGTGATAGGTTTCCCCTGACAGTAGTTTAGCATTCCTAAATTTTTTTCTATAAAATTCACCATTCTTTTCATATCTTAACAAAAGAGCCTGCTTTAGCATGTCATAATTTTCTTGATCATCTCTGCTCATTTTGGCAAAAACTTCATAAGCTGTACCACGAAGCCCTTGAGATAACTTTAAGCTCCACCTTTCTCTCTCTAACCCATACGTGGTAGCTAATAGTTCATATCTATTTAGATAGCTCTCGATATCATCTTCTCTCTCAACAAAATGATCTAAATGGAAGTTCATAGCTGAGGTTGAGGCTCCCTGACTAGCAGAGGCATCAGAGGCAAAGGGACTGGCACCATTTTCAGGAGCATGGCCTTGAAATTCCAACTCCCCTAGTCGTAACTCGTGCTCCCTTTGTAATCTCTTATCTTCTGCTTCCCTCTGTGCATCCTGCCTTCTTTCTTCTGCTTCCCTTTCTGCAGCTAATCTTTTGTCTTCCCTTTCTGCAGCTAATCTTTTGTCTTCTCTTTCTGCCTCCAATTGGACCTGCTTAGCCTCAGCCTCCAATTGTAACTTCTTAATTTCTTTTTCAGCCTCTAACTTTCTTTCAGCTTCTTTTTCTAATCTTTCCGATTCTAATTTTCTTTCTGCTTCAAATTTTCTTTCTTCACGTTCAATATATTTGTCACATTCAGTGGTGACATAAGCAATCATATCTTGCCCGTCCATTCCTATATCTTTAGCAGCCTGCACAGCAGCAGATCGAAATTTTGCCAAAGTCGGCCATTTTCTACAGGCAAATTTATACAATGTCTAACTTAAACAAGTCAATCTATAACTAATTATCTAAGGACAACCACAGGCACTGAGAGCGCAACCTTATGTTTTTTCACCCAAGGATACCTTTTTAATTTTTATTATTCCCTGAAGTGAATTACCCCCAATATATATAATAGGAGAAGATTCAAAATCCCGGACAGGACCCCGTTATATGTGGTAAAAAAAAGTGGGATGATATAAATATTTATAGGGGACTTAGTGTACTTACTGAGATCAGCTGTGAAGGTATCTGTATGTAATAAGTGTGGTGTGTTACAGATGACCTTACTTTGCTACCACATTTAGACCTCAGTCAGACTTATTCTGGAATATTGTGATGACTACGTTGAATGTCTAGGGTTATGATAGTGATGAAGTGTATGTTCACAACAACCAACAGACAGATAAACAATTTAATTTAATCCACAATACTTTACAACACTGTGACACTCACATACATAGAACACTCTATAAGACTATCTTAATAAGTCAAGTGCCAACTTTTAAAATATGTATTAATTCCTTTCAACAATAGATATCCTGATTCAACTACAAAGTGAACCAGAAATCACAATCAAATGAAATCACAAGTTGTATGTACACAATTTATAGATAGGATCTTTGTATTGACATATATTATTATTACAATATGTGTGTAAGTTGTGATGTAGTACTATGAGGTAATACTGGCTTTTCAAGCTAGGTTGTTGTTTGTCATCATGACTTCAAGTGTTTGTTTCTGGTGGAAATAATATTGGAAAGGTTCACAGTTTCTTTTTATTTGAAACAAATAACTGTCCCTCTTGATTTAATGTACAGTCAATTTTTGAGGGGGTATACACAAGATTGAGCTGCTCTGGCCAACGAAATCTTAACTTCTGTGTGGGCGGCAGGAAACAGTCTCCACTGCTCGCTTGCTTCACCGTTTTCTTGAGAAACAACACTGGTCGATATCTTGACCAAGGAGTATGCTACCAGCCTCTGGATTCAGCACAACTCAGACCAGGTGCTGCTTTAATACTTTAGTACCACGGTCCCTGAAACAAGAAGGTTGTACCTCCTACTTCAGAACTAATTTATAATCTATTTCCACACTGAAGCACAATACATAACAAACACCGAGTTCAGCGCGGTAGGCCAACTGCTAGCTTCTCATGTACAATATACACCAGTATTCCTCTCCCTAATGGTTACAACGCCTCTGCAATTCCAGCATTATTTCCTTCTATTCAATAAGATAGGTGTCATAGTACTATTTGGCAATCCCATGCAGTTATACTCCTCTCCGACAAGTTTTGTTCATGGGGGGAGCAATATCTAGGCTTTGCCTCTTGTTTGTTACTGAACCACACACATAAGACATAAATTATCAATTCACATTCAATTTTCATCAAAAAGATATCAAATATGTCTAGCTTACCACAATTCAAGGAAATATCAAACAAGTACGTTGACTGGCGATGAGTTATGGCACAATTCCGATCTGCCTCTGTCCCAGGCTTTTATTAGAAAAATATGAGCTGGTTCTCAACGCACTTGCTTCTACAAATTGTATTTTCAAAAAGTGGCACTGAACTGACGCTCCTAATTGACTATATTAAATGGTCTAGCCAATGAGACCATGTTTACAAAAGCTTTTGAAAAAATGTACCCTTCCTACCGTTTCCATTAACAACCAAAAATAGTATTAGCAGTCGACTAATCATGTTTCGCTTTACATATTATTCTAGCCAATCAAATCGGATATAACATGGTGGCCTCATTTCATCTAAAGCAGTGTCCAAACACGCCATTATGAGCAAATATGATCCTGTGTTGTCAGACAACACCACTATAGTATTTTGGCTATAATTTGTTAATTATTAGACTATTTGCTTAACACCTAACATATTCTTTGTCAGCAAGTCCTAAGGCACCCAAATATATAAGTTTAATGGAGCCAAGTGGCTGCGTTCAAAATATGTATTTTCTTCTACCACCCGTTCACTTCTATACGATGGGGTGTCTTCTGTACTGTCAGGCTAATGTCAGGATTTCAGACGTAAAACAGTATTGTGTCATGTTTCCTAATAAGCATTAACCACGTTTGTTTTAAAACCTAACCTCGTATTGGTAGTGTTTTTTGTCACTGTTTATTTGAAAAAACAAGCCTGCATGCCTTTCGCGTGGGGTGGCATTAATTTTAAATCGCGAAGCGACGTGGTAGTATTGCATGCGTTCCTCCGTACATCTCTCTCTCTCTCTCTTCTAAGCCCGTCTGTCTTTTAGTTTACGTAGTGCATAAAATGACCTTAATGGAATATTAAATCTAGGTCATTACGCAGTGTGTCTATCTCAAGGTTTTCTAAGAAACACAGTACCAGTTTTATTTTTTGAAACGCATGTATTTGATGCAGTAGGCTTTACTAGCAAATGTGAAAGCGTTACACTTATGCAGACGAAGTAGAAAAAGGGGTTTTTCTTGTTTAACTAGCATGACTTTCTATAATACAGGCGTACGCTATTGTGACCGCACAGTTCTTTTACCATTCTTATTTCCTTTATTGAATTACTTCGTTAGGCTTTACATTTACTTTTTAATTTATAGATGTGGATTAGAATTTCACGACAGAGTCATCGAGTATGGAACGACTGGTGATATTTAATTATTGTTTATTAACTCACAGCACATCATCAAGTAGACATAGACGAATACAGGTACATCGAATCATATAATTTCCACACTGCATTAAATATATATAATACGGCCTGTCCACATCCTGGCCTATAATAATCTTCATATGGCCTAACCAGTACTCTATTACTCAGTAACGCCTGCTCACCCGGCAGCTATAATAATCTTCATATGGCCTAAACAGTACTCCATTACACAATAAAGCCTGCTCACCCGGCAGCTATAATAATCTTCATATGGCCTAAACAGTACTCCATTACACAATAAAGCCTGCTCACCCGGCAGCTATAATAATCTTCATATGGCCTGAACAATACTCCATAACACAATAAAGCCTGCTCACCCGGCAGCTATAATAGTCTTCATATGGCCTAAACAATACTCCATTACACAATAAAGCCTGCTCACCCGGTAGCTATAATAATCTTCATATGGCCTAAGAAATCTTCACTGCAGTTTATCAAATAGGCTGTACACACAGCGAAATATATAAGTCGACATTTTCTTAAGTACTACGTAGGCATACACTATCCAAAAACCACTGGGACTCGACCTACACGGTCCACGCCCAAAACACAACTCTCAAATCACACACACTAGTCCCGCCAAAAAAACCCGTCACGAGACTCGGCTGTCTTGAACACCGCTCTCGATAATACATGCAGACTAGCTGCGAGCTATTCACATGGCTCAAAACAGTACAGAATAAATACATCTCTACATTTGAGATTAAACAGCGTTCACACTTATCTGTACTCTGTCACTCGAAAAATAGGAAAAGATAATTCTATCCTAAAGTCAAACAAGTATCCGCTTAATCAAGCGTTGCAACTCGAAATTTAATTTGTCCAAAAACATTCTAAAGATTACTTTCCTTTCCATAAAATCCACTTGCAACAGTATTCCATAGTACTTATCGTCGTATGAAGCTCACAAACTTGTCGTCTCTTATTGTACAAAAATGTCGTCATTAAAAATAAGTAAACACAATAACTTTCTGCCAAAAAAGTACATATTCCATGAGAAAATGTGCATCCAAATCATTCACGTAAACTAAACTGTATAGCTGTGTTCCGGCTGTTGTGGGTTACTCGACTTTACAGAAGATTTGTTGGAACGTAGATCTGTATTTACTGCTCATGTGATAATAAATGAAGATATTCACAGATGAGTTGATGGATTCAAGGATAATGCTAACTCCTATCAATATTAACATCATATTTTGATATTTCCCATCAATGGAAAGTTCAGGCTCTACCATCATGCCAACAAAGATGCCACTGAGTGGGGTGAAACATGCGATGAAGAGTGTAGAAATCATGACAACCATTGTGGCTACCTTCTGGTTACGGTTGGAAGCATCACCTTGAAGAATAGATTTATTTCGCCACTTTCTGTTTTTGCGCAACTGAATGACCAGAATTATGGTACAAACAATAATTACTACAAAGGCACTAAAAGGTATAAAGACATTGTTGATAGCGAAAGAGATTGTTTCAACGTTTTCTCGATCTTTTGTTGTCACAAGTCCGATGAGGGTTTTGTTTTTCACTGGGTAAAATTTCATATCTAATTTGTTGACAAGGTATATTGGGGCTATTGCAATTATGAAGATGAAGAAGACGCAAACGATAATGATAAATACTCGTTTTGATGTGACAACATTCTTGACCTGAAAAAACAAAAAATCAGTAATATTATTTTCGTGATGTTTTCAAACATTTACCTGTGATATGTTGGCAGTTTTGAAAGTTCAATATTCTCATTTTTCTTTTACGTTGTTTTACCTAACATGATTTGGTTTGTGTGCGTAGATGAATAATATGATTTGATATATGAAGGGATATTATGATATATCTCTGTTGAGAACAACTAAAAGAATCAAAGGTGGTTTGTATCGAAGAGGTCACACTTAGTGATGGCTCGTTGGGTGGAATCCTAACGTATGGACATGTCATCAGAGATGAAAAAGTTAAGGCAATTACCTTTAACTGTGAAGAAATTAAGATATAAATTAAGTAACTAATGGAACTCATTTAATTTTAGTCCTTTATGAGGTATGTCCGTAGGGGAGTGAAGTGTAAGAGGCGTCACTATATTAGGTCCAGCATCGAGAGGTAAGATGACCAGTTCCCTTCCTCGCTGCCTTTTCATTTCTTAACTTAAGAGCATAGACAGGTACCTATTTACAGCTGGGTAGAACGGAAAGTGACGATGCCCTGATTCACACCTTTGCCACGATAGACCAGCGCTCTAGCTATGGAACTCGTACAAACAGCGTACAGTTTACACCCTGACTAACGAGCACTGATTATTCAGCCGGAAGTAGAAGGGAAAGCTCTCTGCGAAAGAATCTTGACGTATACAAATTTTTCACTTCATATCTTGTATCGCAGTTTTAAAGTCGAATTAAAACTATATCTAGTCTGGTGCAGTTTTTCTATATTAATTAAGTTAAGATTTGTTGTTACTTCATCTTTAGAGTACAGGATTTCAGATTATGCAGATTCCAGAGAAATAACTATAGAGAAAAATGGCATAAGGAACATTCAGACTCCGATACAACAAAACAATACTATATATTAGCAAGAAGAGACCAAGTGATATTTTCAGAATATGAACAAGCTATTGCAGACTCAAATACCACCTGAACAACAAAATAAACTCGGACGGAAAGATAGATGCGTGACCATGTGGGAAGGACAAACAAACAGTACAACATGTACTTCAAAAAATGTCTGCTCCATGAAAGGAGCGGGGTGGCTGTATACCCTTCTCCAGACCAGCTGATGGAGAAACTGTGTGGTGATGAGAGAAGCCTGAGACGGACTGCCAGCTTTATCAGAGAGATCGATGTGGTTATTTGAGAGTAAACGAAGAAGAAGACTAGTGACATAGAACATTTAGATTGTCAAATATATTAGCACTTGTAATGATGGTATTAACAAATAACATGAGACTTTACATTTATTAACTCTTTATCCGTCTTAAGCCACAGTCCGTGGCTCAATGACCGGCTCCTTAACCGTCCAAAGCCACACTAACTGGATTTACATTTGAAAAATGCGAATAAATCTTTCCACGAAAGTTGACCCGGAAGTTTTAATGTATTTAATGTTATAAGTTCTGGCCTCTGTTTCCGATGTGGATGACTGATGAGTTAGGTGATTTTGTGATTGTATGGCAATTTATTTACATCGTGTTAGTGTTGTTGGCAAGGTAGCCAGCTGTAAACAATGTTAGGTAAGGGTTGTAGCTCTGGTTTTCAGCGACAATCACGTAGATTTACAAGCATTCACGATGGTGAACTTATTCAAAAATTGATAAACTGTCCTATCGATGATGTCGAGGCTGGGGAACCTGAGGACTTCCTTCAATTTTCTTAAGCTTCGATTCCGCAGAGGGTTTATCACAGGAGCCGTTCAGGCTATTCAGTCAAATTTCCGGCCGTAAACATTTCTTCGAACCGGGTTTGGTGTTGGACTTATTCAAAAATTGATAAACTGTCCTATCGATGATTTATTTTCTTAAGGATTAATAATAGCTGATGTTCCTATAACTTTGGATATATTTTGTCACTGAATGTAAGATTTATATTTTTTTAAGCATGACATTTTATAACTATGTGTCACTTTGAAACCTCTAATATTCTTTAAACAGAACTAAATATATTTCTGTCTAACTAACTTAATGGTTTATTCAATTCCCTACATTTTGACATACATAACAAAACATTTATAAAATAAAATATAATTGTAGTGATTTTTAAAAAAAGTAGCATTTTGTATCAAGGGGAAGAACCCCACATGTTTTTACTTAAAAACCAAACAGTTAAAGAGTTTTAAAGTGCATTAACAATTTTGAAAAGATGCAGGCATGTTACTTAAACATGACAAACGCTGTATGTGCTTTGATGTTACTTTTGTCAGCTGACGTGGAGCGTTGTTGGGAGCTGAAGATACACCATTGAGCCAAGTGTGTCGCATTGGTCGCTGTGAGTCACATGTTATTGTAAGATTTCTGTGATGGTATCCATCCATCTGCCTCTTGATCTTTAAGTACACTGAAACCAGATCTTCAAATGTCGTATGCGCATAATGGTAATTTATCGAACTCCATTCGCGCGAGATGTCCAAACCACTTTTTTCATACACCTGTAACGTTCGCGGTCCTAATTCCAGCGATATCAATCATTGTATGCTCTTATTAGAACTTCTCAGCAATAGGATAACCATAGACGTCTTGTTAGTTCAGTCACATCAGTGATATTGCACCATTGGCCAGCGAACTTTCTGGGTGACCGTAGGGATCCCATTGGATAATCGACACCATAACTCGCCAGAGCCCTGTATTCCTCTTCTTCATCCTTTTTCCAGCTCCCACGAGGTGGGCGGTGGATTGTACGTCATTAATCAAAAGCTGTAGTTGAAGGAGCAAAACAATTAATATACGATTTGTATCAGACGCAAAACGCCAGCAACTAAACAAACTTCAAATCAGCTAAAATTCTGAAAAACAAAACACAAGTATATTAAATTGTCACAGCGACGGTTAAATATCCAGACTTCATGTTACAAATGAATGCATAAAAATGCAATATACAATACACACATAAGAAATGAATATTATTTCTCAAAGATACAGTTTATTCCATGCTTAGTATGTGTTCTTCTTTTTCTTCCTCGTTCGTCCTGAAAAGGACGTTGCTTGTGTTGTGTCTGTTTACAGCGAAGCTGCGAAATCTGCGCCTTTCGGCCGACACATCCGACTTCAGCAAGGCATTTTCTGGGACTGGGTTTGCCTTCCCTTTTCGATCCCTACTCTCTCAGCCAGACTGCAGTGATGCAGCCTGTTTCCAGGACCACCACTTGGAGGTGGAGTAGGGTCTTGGTCAGCTCTAGTTCGCTGACCCTGACGCAAGCATTAAAGCTATGGGTCGCTGACTGCATTCTCTGTTGCTGCGTCTTTGGGTCCCACTTAGTATGTGTGATAACTATCAATTATTATTATACATGTCATAAACGAAAAATCGTATACGTTCATATTGTGACCGGATGGCCTACTCCTACTACTTAAGCGCTAACAGTGCTACCATTAAGTAGAAAATAGAATTAGATAAAGACTAGCTAGTAAAATTAACACTAGTCATAGAACGATGACGTCAATACACTTTTGTGAATAACAAGTACCCCTGACGTCATCAAACCTTGTGTGAGTACACACAAGTTAGACCGGAATACCAATCATAAGCCATGTATCAATGGTTTCCGGTCTACCAACGAATGCAAAACATGCATTAGGAGTCAGCTAGGCACTGCTTTTGGGTATATATATATATATATATATATATATATATATATATATATATATATATATATATATATATATATATATATATATATATATATATATATATATACCCAAAAGCAGTGCCTAGCTGACTCCAAATTCTTCAATACCCTGGAATATATATATATATATATATATATATATATATATATATATATATATATATATATATATATATATACTATATATATATATATATATATATATATATATATATATATATATATATATATATATATATTCCAGGGTATTGAAGAATTTGGCAGTCTGACTCTAGTTGGAGAAGATAAAAGACAAATATGACCAATGCATATAAGGTGTTCTAACTGTACGGGCGCGGCGGTGTGCAATTGTGACCACCTCCTCGTTAGAAAAAAAAAAAAAAAAAACCTTAGGTCTCGTCGGTGGAGAATATTCGTACTTCGTCATTGATTGTGATTCACGATTTTGTATAAACCAGTTGGTATTTACATATCAGAGTGTTACTCGGCCACGAGGTATATCGTACATTATTTGCACTTAGTAAGCACGTGACTAAGACGTTTCGCTCGATTGTAGCATAGACTGTTCAAAGGTCTTGAGGAAAAAAATACGGTTTTAGAAAGTGATAGCACCTTGCAACTAAATAGATATAGAGGGCTAATCAGTTAGTAACACAAGAACGATATAGAGGTTCCCACAAAGTAACGCCATATTTGAGATAATTGAATGAGAGAGTGTACGAACAAAGGATTGTATGTTTATTTGAAAAGAGAAAAATCTCAAATCAGTAACCAAAGTGAATTGAGATGAACATGTTCTGAAAATACTCCGGATTTAAAACCTTTGCCCATAAAAGCTGAAAATGTGTTCTACCCTGACGTGGTAAATACTTGACTGCAGCCATTTGTGAAATTACATGTATGGAATTTTATTATTTATCTAACCACAAGGTCTCTATCATAAATGAGATCCAAAAGAACCCGGGTCAGTAAAACCTCTTCTAGGAAATAACAACTCTTGCGATAGCGAGTCTACTGAAATAGAAGACTAGACCACTATACTACACATCACACCCTATGTATAAAAAGAAAAAAAAACTCTTCTTAACCTTTAAGGAGATAGTCTAACATCAAAGCTTCCCTTAGTACCACCCATACTGTCACAATATCATTATCAGTTTTTGGAGGATAAACCCTGCACCAAGCAGGTCCACCCTCTTGTAGAAGTGATTTATGCGACAATTTGTTTTACATTATGTGGTTGCCAGCATCATGTACAGCTTTATATTAATCACCTTGATGCATATCTGGAGTCATCCTAATATGATCATCGGTTATGCACAATGCTACAATATACGTACGTGGTAGTGGATCTATGTCTGTGAGGCTAATTATATCCTCTTCGACTCTTGAAATCATCCACGCACTTGCAGAGATTCCACCTGTGGTAAAACATGTTGAGAACCCAGCATTGCACACTAAGCTTGGAGAAGTCACTTGAGCCCGAGGCGTAATTCTTTGGCTTTGACTTGGTTAACTGCATGCAAATAAATCTCAGTATACACCCAGTGATAGGCAGGGGAAGATGAGAAATGGCTCCGTGCATAACGTGTCAATTCCTTGTGAGAGCCCACAACCAGAATACAGTATTATACTTCTGCATAGTTGGAGAGCCCCCTTGGATGGCGTAGAATGCACAGTATGCGACGCACTTCTTACTAGTAGCTTGGGACCAGATGTGACGATCCTTTAAATGCAAGCCAGGCTGCAGAAATTGGAGCTCAAAACTTCAATTCAACTTGTTTCGGAATGGCAGAAAAGTCACAGGAAAAGCCTAGATCTACAGTGTAGATAATACCATGGAGTCGTCAACTTGGTATTGGCTGCAAAAGAACGAGAAGCTCAGCTACCCCAGTTAAACAACAAGAACAATTAATGACCTTGACCTACATTCCTGAGGGTGCCGTAGTTATATTCTGTCATTGTCTCTTCCTAGACCCCGGGAACTACACAGGCCTATACATTAATATGGCGAAGTATCCAGTTACACGCCCATTGAGGCATATTGGGAATATGGTGTTGGACCCATATTTTCTTGACCATCGGCACACTAAGGGTGATGTGGGCAGCATTACACCGGCCGCCTTAACCTTCACAGAGGTACTCTTGTGCCCAATTCATGAGGCTGGGTCGACCCAAGAGACGTTTGCACTCTAAAAAAATCCCACCTCAACTCTGACGTATATTCTCGGATTGTACCACGGCCGACGAGATTCCATTCATATAAATAAACATAAACATCTTAAGCTGTTCTATTACCCCCTGGACGTAGATTTCCATCTAAAGTTGGCTGGCAAATTTTCGGACTAAACAAAAATAACAAAAGCTGTGAGTTTACCCACAACTCTTCCTATTCATCGCTTATTGGGCGTATGCTCTCCGAAAATTAATGTAGTTAAATGTGCCTGGATTAAGTTGCTAACCAATACAAAGTGTTAAAATAAGTTAGCCTAGAACCATGCTAAAACCAATAGCAGATCAATAATGATAATATAATTGCCTCTGAAAGTTATAACATTTCAACTCCCTAAGGAACATAGGCTTTCAACAAACTTATTATGCCTAATCCTCTCCTGTAGATCAATTTATTTCCATGTCTTCTTCATAAACTTCATGTCTGTCTCCAGTTCAATTCTCTAAGTGTTGTTTGGTCTTCCTCTACCGTCTATTTTACGCAGTCATCCATTTATGAAATTCTGTAAGTGTTTGGTTGTTGTTTTCGTTGTTCTCCATGTTTCCCAGCCAAACAATATGACTGACTTGACATTTAGAAAGAAAATTCTGGCTTTGGTGTTAAGCCTGATTATTTTATCTCCAAATATCTCCCAATTAACAGTGAAAGCTCATCTACCTTTTTTATTATTTTTTTTATATCTTTGATTGTCCCTATATATATCTCACTGATGAGTGTAAAATGTTTACACCTTAATCAGTTTCCCCATGCAAAGACAAAATAATTTACAACTTGGTGACATTCATAAGTAGATGTCCAAATCATTGTCGCCGAATAGGACCGTTCAATTTTTCTTCCATTTTCTTCTCTCTCCCCCCTTTTCTCTTTTATTTCTCATTTTCACTACACAGTACTCCGTACTATTGTCATTTTTTCTATTTATCACACTTCACTTCTTCACAAGCGTTTTGCCTATACCGTGAGATTAATCGAATCACTAAACGTGATAATACCTCATTGACTCCAGGTAATGCGAGCATGAAGTGGTTGCTTGAGATTGCGTAATCACTTTCCAATCCGATCGTTGAATGGACGTGAAATACGGGTTTAATTGTAGAAACCACGATTTGTTTAGATAAGCAGCCGGATTTGCAATAAGCTGTATAAAACAAATGACTTCCGAAAATACCTGAGATAACATTATGAATAATCTCAATCTTGTGAGATATTCGTAGAAGTGATTTTGCAAATGTGGTAATGGAAACATGTGGAAATCACAATTCCATATAGGGAAAGTGACGTTTAAATTCACTACTTCGGTGTCACGCAGAAAAAAAATTTTCATAAGGAATATTCTGTCATAACCTAAACTTTTTAAATGCCATTGGCTAGCATTTGAGAGGCAGATACATATTTATTCTCATTGGAAGAATGTCGGAAATGCATTGAAGTAACCAATATGTGAGTGTGGACTGGAAGCTGCGAATATAACTTAGCACATTGCGGACAGAGCAGACTGCATTCCCGAATCGTCAAGAAGACAGCTCGGATTGAAGCGAGGAAACAATAGAAGTAAAGATTCTGACTTTAAATAGGACCGGACTTAGCAGAACACTTATGAACACTACAGCCAGAAAACGTTAAGTTGTTCATACAAAAACTGGACTTATACAGGACTTACGCACAAAGTTGCAGAGTGATTTTTACTAGAACTAAATACCCTGACATGTATTCTCGGCAACTATATCAAGTCGCCAAGACCATTTGCCCCAGCAAGAAGTCTAAGATTCCTAATTACTAGGGTGATTTTTAACATTTTTTATACTTTGAATTTGACATGTTATACTTACTGGTGGTGTTAAAGATTCATACTAGGCTGGCAACCTAACCATATGAAAAGGATTAACACATAAACCACTACAGCAAGCGCTGGTGATTGCTTCATGCTAGTTCTCACGCAAGAACCAAAAGCAGAGGTAACCCCAGACTCCGAACAGAGCAAGGAGTGAGTGATGATTACATCAACCTGTGCATAGCTGTATATTATCATTTTGTGAATGTATGTAAACTTAATTTGTTCCTTCAGACACAAGCCACTGTCCAGTCACAAATTTGTCATTAAATTAACTGACATACTGTGATTTTTCATCACATGCCCTGAGTGATTACTCTCAGGGAGAGTAAAACATCTAAGAGAACAAACTGCTGACAGACAGCGGGAAAGGCGCCTGATTAACATTAGGAAAACAAAGACTTAGCAGAGGAATTTGTTCTTTTATTCCCTCTGAAGTTTGTGGTACCAGCAAGAGGCGACCCTGCTATTTGTTGTACGACCGAAGAGACCATTTGCTGTACTGCCGTTCTGTGGCTCAAAGCTTGTAATTGACACTTGAAACCTACATTGCACGGGTTGTGAAGATTCTTGCTTTCAGGATAGGTTGCTTCCAGACTGATCTGGAGACGTGCCCTCACCACAGAGACGAACCTACGGAACCAGCAGCATCGGCACTTCAGCATTTTGGCAAATCACATTTTTAGCAGGCCAAACAAAGAACTTTCTTTTCTAAAATTATGCTCACAAAAGCCGACGTATTCCATGGTTAGACTTACTTTTTATTAATCACCAGTTCATATTTATTTACAAGTGGTAAAGTAATTAATCATTAAATTTGTATAAGTTGCTTCTTTTTTACAAATTTATAGTTGAATTCATTATTACAAAGAGAAGTGCACACGTGTGAATCAGTATTCTAATATATACGAGGCGTGTTCAAATGAAACCCGCCTGTGCTGCGCGAAGTGGACATTTGTAGGAGGAGCATGATGACGTCACATCTGACGTAATAAGCACATACGAATGTACAAGTGTATAAGTGTTCATTCTCCTAGTATTCATTGTTTGTGCTGCAGACCGTTAAAATAATGGCCGGTGTGATACGGAACCGTCCAAGGTCGATCAGCGAGCGGTGATCCAGTTCCTAATAGCCGAAGGATGTCGACCAGCCGACATTCATCGCCGAATGAAAGCAGTGTATGGTGACAAAAGTGTGTCTAAGACTACAGTGAAAGACTGAGCACGAATGTTTCAAGAAGGACGTCAGTTAACGAAAGATCTTCCGCGGCCAGGTCAGGTGCATATTGTTGCGACAGAAGAAGCCATCGCCATAAGGAAGAACGCATGGGGTGGAGTTTGAACCACCTGCTGCGTTACGAAAAGGAGGGTGATGCATTTCTGTTGCGCATAGTGGCAGGCGATGAGTCGTGGTGCCACCACTTTGAGCACTTAAAGCAGCGAGCATGCAATGGAAACATCCGGATCATCAAAACCCAAAAAATTCAAATCACAGATTTCCGCCGGTAAGGTTATGCTGACCGCATTTTTTTACCATGAAGGGCTTCTATTGGTTGACTTTAAAGAGCCTGGCTTGAACATCAATGCCATCCGCTACAAAGACACACTAGACAACCTGCATACAGCCATCAAGAATAAACGACCCGGCATGCTTTCGCGTGGTGTGATTCTGTTGCACGACAATGCTCGTCCAAATGTTGCGAACATTGTGCAGGAAGCGTTAGCAAAGAAAAGGTGGGAAGTTCTGCCACACCCAGCCTACAGCCTCGATCAGTCACCATGTGAATTTCATTTGTTCGGACCCTTAAAAAAATCTCTAAAGGGGCAACGATTCGACTCCGATGCAGACGTCAGGGCCTCGGTGACCAAATGGTTCAATAAGCAAAATAAGTCATTTTTCTCGGACGGCATCCGCCGTCTACCCATGCAGTGGGATGTGTGCCTGAATGCCTATGGTGACTATTTCTAAAGAACCCCAGTGAGTACTTGCTTCATAACAATTGCTGTATTTAATTCTACAACTCCTGCTGATGTACCTTACATGTATTTGTTATAAAGCCACTGGGACGGGTTTCATTTGAACACGCCTCGTATATATAGTTATATCTACACCTAAAGAGCCATTACGAGCATTAATAATAATAACAGTAATAATAATAATAAGCAGCGAAATTTTACTCTTTATTCAGTTGATGGCTTAAACGAGCTAATATTATATCTCTCCACAAAAGGTGGCGGGAAAGATAAAGAGTTAATGTGCTCAGACTCATTCAGCATTGTTCTTAAATATCTTGTGGATACTGCCTCGAGGTAGAAGCAGCATCATCCTTCTATCTGCATCTCTGCCAAGAGCAATCTTGTGCAAAGGTAGACACCTTTGAAGACCCACATTAACTACTCTAGGTTTTGGCCACTGTTGGACCACTACTGCAGAGAAAAGGAGAGACATCCCGTGACACTCTTGGGTGTTCCTATAGAAGACTTTAAAAGGCATGTCGATGACGAATATTATTTTACAGCTTTTGTATTTGACGGCTAATAAAACTTATGTGTGTATGATCACGTTAATTTTAAATAGCAGTAACACACGTATGAAGATGGAAAAAAAGCCATAAGGGAATTCTGATGCCTATGAGCCATAAATAATAAAAATAAAGGGCTTTGTGGTGACTTTATAATAAACACCTACCAGCTATTCTCTACTCATCGATTCCGTCTATTATTTATTTACTTGACACCACATTACTGCCACTGGCTTGTTTTATCTAGTCTGTTCTAGTGAATAGGAAAATCATAGAGCTGTTTGCTAAAATAATCAGCCTGGGTCGTTTCCCTGGTCCTGTATTCAACACTTACCAAGAGCGTCGTGACGATCCAACTGTTCACGAAGAACTGTTATTGTAGTGCTGAGTTGGCAGTGTGTTTAGACACGATTCACACCTATGGCAAAGAGATGGTGCCTTTCAGATTGCCCAGGGTTCGATGCCCCGATAAGCCTACCACTTTTCTTTTGTCTACTATTTTACTTATTTACTTTGTGTACGTGTATTTTCAACATTCCCATTTATGAATATTATCTAACGTTACATGTAATTTACAGTTGGATATATGCTTTGTGTCAAACAGCTTACATTAATTTAAAAGCAAACCTTCAGTGGCACAGTTATACACAGACATCTCTCCAGTGTAATCAAAGCTGTGATCCAGCTGGTAATACGGTTGAATGTAGCGTGTGGCCATGCACTTGTTAGGTACTGAAATTCTATAGCATCGAAAGGTAAATCTGCAGTATTGAACGCTGGGGTTAAACATATGTTAGGCCATATCAGCGTGGTCAAACAGCCAAGGTCAGATATTGCCAGACCTGAAGAAGGATAAGGAAATAAATATTCAAACTGTGCATGCACTTTTTCGATTTATTATCAGCATTTCAACGTTTTCTTGAGCATAGTCCACTTGCTGTCAGATTTCATTAAAATAAATTCTGCAAGCATTGTGTTTAAGGATTTGTATATCTCTGTTCACTTGGTTATATTTGTCACACGTTTCTACTGGCGTTTGTCTCCAATGTCTGTTATGTATGTTTTTGGTCCTTTTTTCTACTCTGTTTGATTAATTCGAAAGCCACGAGTCAATGTCCTCTCTGATGTTCATTCATTTCCCCATTCACTACATTTGGTGTATGGAGCCACCGCATCAGACGATCCCGTGCAGGAATTCTGCACCAAGCTTTCTTATGCTCTTGTAGTTAACGGCTATGTACCTATTTCTTTCACGGTAAGTAAACCGGGTAAGAGAACCCACTCATATCCCATATTAGATACCTTGCTTGTAGTGCCTGACGGAGCAGTAGACCTGTTATTTTTTATGTCATCAGAGATCTCCACAAGGTACACGTGGCTAACCTTCTTATGTTGGTCTCCAGTATTATCTCCAGTTATCAGGCGTGTATGTTTTCTCAATCTTCCTCTGTTTTCAGTTCTGGGTGCTCAAATCGAGGGCTACGTTTAAATACAATGGATGACCTGCTCTGTGACACTACATTTTAGATAAAAGTTAAAGATGTGAGAAATTATCTTATAGAAAACACTTAAACATGGGAAAAAGTATTTAACAGTTTAAAGTTAGAAATGGGAGAAACTATCTTATAGGTAAAACTTAGAGATGGGAGACAGTATCAAACAGTCTAGAGTAAGAGATGTCAGAAACTTTCTTAATGTTAAAAGCTAGATATATGAGATACTATCTTACAGTTAAAACTTAGAGATGTGAGAAACTATCTTTAGTCAAAGAGTTGTGAGAAACTATCTTTAGTCAAAAGTTAAAGATGTGAGAAACTATCAAATTGTCAAAAGTTAAATATATGAGAAACTATCTTCTGGTAGTCAGAGATATGAGAAAATATCTTACTGCTAAAAGTTAGAGATGTGAGAAACTATCTTTAGTCAAATTTTAAAGATGTGAGAAACTATCTTTAGTCAAATATTAAAGATGTGAGAAACTATCTTTAGTCAAATATTAAAGATGTGAGAAACTATCTTTAGTCAAATATTAAAGATGTGAGAACTATCTAATTGTCGGTGTGAAAAAAAATTCTAATTGTCAAAAGCTAAATATATGAGAAACTATCTTCTGGTAGTTAGAGATATGAGAAAATATCTTACAGTTAAAAGTTAGAGATATGATAAACTATCGTACAGATAAAAGTTAGAGATGTGAGAATCTATCGTACAAATAAAAGTTAGAGATATGAGAAACTATCGTACAGATAAAAGCTAGAGATGTGAGAAACTATCGTACAGATAAAAGTTAGAGATGTGAGAAACTATCTTTAGTCAAATATTAAAGATGTGAGAAACTATCTTTAGTCAAATATTAAAGATGTGAGAAACTATCTAATTGTCAAAAGATAAATATATGAGAAACTATCTTCTGGTAGTTACAGATGTGAGAAAATATCTTACAGTTAAAAGTTAGAGATATGATAAACTATCGTGCAGATAAAAGTTAGAGATGTGAGAAACTATAGTACAAATAAAAGTTAGAGATGTGAGAAACTATCGTACAGATAAAAGTTAGAGATATGAGCAACTATCGTACAGATAAAAGATAGAGATGTGAGAAACTATCGTACAGATAAAAGTTAGAGATGTGATAAACTATCGTACAGAATCCAAGTGGTGGTCTTGGAAACAGGCTGCATCACTGCAGTCTGGCTAAGAGAGTAGGGATCGAAGAGGGAAGGCAAACCCGGTCTAAAAAAATGCTGTGCTGAAGTCGGATGTGTCGGCCGAAAGGCGCAAATTTCGCAGCTTCGCTGTAAACGGACACAACGCAACAAACGTCCTTTTCAGGATGAACGAGGAAGAAGAAGAAGAAACATCTACATAATGCATTTAGTTATGGATTTCTACTTATCTGCTAAAAAGTGCAACATTTGAGATCACACAAAATTGTTAAAGTATAATAACTGTTATAAGTAAGTTAGCAGCGTGTTAGATGCGTAAACTTATGTATATAATAATATTAATAAGTAGACTTACTGAATATATTAAATACTCTTACTTTAGTAACTAAACAGCACACTAAAGTACTATCATAAATCTAAATGTATGCACAGAAAATTACTTTTTCAAAGACAGTAAGACACATGTAAAAGTATTACTCAAGGAAAGTGAATTTATGGTCATTTTCATAATATCCTACCCAGAAGACTCACGTTGACTGGATCCTTGAAGCCTTGCTTGATAAAACAGATTATGTTAATGATGTTTGCCACAATGCCAAAGATGTCTATAGCCTGACACGTCACAGAAAATATCAGCCATCGTAAAATGTTATTTATTTCATTATTTATCAGGAGTTCTGGCTTCACATCTGAAATATGTGCCCTAAGTGCGTGATCTTCGATGTTTGTCGAGGTTGTTTTGTCTAGCATTGTAGGCAGTATCGTATGTTAATCCTACGAAAATAGAAACGATGATTTAGAAGAGGCTCGATATAATTTTACCGACGTCCGGCGATTCTGTCCCATAATCGTACAGAGATGCAAGATATAATTCAAAATGCTTTAGGAGCGGTTTTGTTGTTGTTTAACTAGGGCTGCTAAGCTTATCGCTATTTTGCAGCAATATCAATATTTAGAGTACTTGGTATTATCTACACTAAAGATCTACGCTTTTCCTGTTGCTTTGTTACCATTCCGAAACGGATTGAGTTGAAATCATGAGCTCCAGTTTCTCCAGCTTGGCTTGCATTTAAAGGATCATCACATCTAGTCCCAAGCTAGGAGGAAGAAGCGTGTGGCATACAGTGCATTCCTCGTCATCCCAGGGGACTCTCGAAATATACAGAGCTAAGATACTGTGTTCTGATATTTGGCTCTCCAAGGGAATTGTAACGTCCTACACAGAGGCACTTCCTAGCTCCCTCTGCCTATCAAGGTTCCATAATGAGATCTTCCTGCATTCAGAAAGCCAGGTAAAAGCCAAAGTTACATCTGGTGCTCATTTGACTCCTTCAAGCTAAGTGTACAACGCAAGAATCTCGACATGTTTCACCACAGCGGGGATCCCTGGACGTATTTGGATGATTGATTTCATGAGTCAATGAGGGTGTAATTAGTCTCACTGATAGGGATTCACTTCTAGTTCTGTATTCTATAGCATTGGGCTTAGCACGTTGTCACATGCGGATAAGTACAATTAAGGCTGCATGAATGATTGAGGAGAATTGTGAGTAATACTGACATGTTCACAAATTCAGAGAAAAAGCTAAAGACAGTACTTTGAGACAGGCTTCGTGAAATGGAGACTAGCTACAATATAGCCTCGGGGCTCTTAAATTGGACAACAACAAACATCCATTAATCATAGGGTTAGGGAATGGAGGAGCTCCTGGCCATGATGGCGTAAATGCAGAGCTATTTCGAACAAGCCGTGAGCTAGCGGCGGAGCTATTGGAACCACTGTTTGCACGGGTCTGGAAAACAGGAACAACACCAACGGAGTGGAACAAAGGAATAATTGTCAGGTTGCCCACGAGAAAAGATCTGGCAGACTGCAATGGTTGGAGAGGGGTCGCTCTTCTTTCGGATCCCGGCAGAATACTGGGCAGGATAATTGTGCAGAGAATTTCAAAGGCGGTGGACCGCAGGCTAGGAAGGGACGGGCCGGATTTAGAAAGAACAGAAGATGTGTAGATCATATATTTACCCTCAGGAACATTATAGGGCAGTGCTCGGAGTGGCAGAGACAGCTGTGCATTGGTTTCGTCGATTTTGAGGGGGCTTTTGGCGGTGTACATGGGGACAGTTTATGGAAAGTGCTGAGGGCTTGTGGAGTTCCACTGCATGGTGTCAATCATGGAAAGCCTCTGTGCCAACTTTGCGTGTGCCGTTGGGCAGGGCTGCCTAACCTTTGGGTGTGGCGGGAGTGCGGCAGGGATGCCCCTAGTCAACCACTCTATTTTTGACAGTCATGGACTGGGTGGTGCGCCGGACGGCGGTCCAAGAAGAATGGGATGGACTGCGTTTTCTACATTAGAAGATCTGGAGTGTGCAGATGACATTGCACTGCTGGCGCATTCACATCAACACATCCAGGAAAAAAACTGATAGACTTAATGTATAGCCAACAGGTGGGCTTGAACATCAATCTAAAGAAGTCAGGGGTCATGGCGGTCAATGTGAGCAACCCTGGGCCCATGTAAGTGGGGAATCGGAAACTGGAACAGACAGACACCTTCACATACCTAGGATGCATGGTGACACCAGACGGCGGTGCAAGCGGGGACATCAGCGGCAGAATGAACAGGGCGGGAACAGCCTTTTTTGGTCTGGACAACATCTGGGGATCCTCTCGGTGCAGCACAAGCGCAGAATTAAGATTGTATCAGAGCTGTGTGCTTTCTGTGCTTCTCTGTGGTGCGGAGTGCTGGAGAGTTGCAGAGAGGGAGGTATCGAGGTTGTCATGTTTTCACACACCGTTTCCTGTGAAAAGTTCACCGAATCTTTTGGCCGAGTGCCATCGCCGGTCAAGATCTGCTTGCTCGGAGCAAGCAAGAGGACATGCACACCATCATAGCTGGCAGACGCTGGAGCTGGGTTGGCCATGTCCTTAGAAGAGACCCCGATGCCGTCACGGGAACAGCTGTGCTATGGACCCCTGGAGGAAAGCGAAAGAGAGGCAGACCAAAAACAACTTGGCGGAGGACTGTGGAGGATGAGATGCAAAGAATGAACCAGGGTTGGAGCACTGTGCGAGGGGTGGCCGCCGACCGAGCGAAGTGGAATCATTTTGTTGTTGCCCTTCAAGACGCCACCAGGCGTGATGGCCACTGACTGCTTTGGCGGTCGGCGGCTAAGGATCAAAGAAAGAAGATAGGGATTCACTTCTAGTTCTGTATTCTATAGCATTGTGCTTAGCATTTTGTCACAGGCGGATTACTACAATAAAGGCTGCATGCATAATTGAGGAGATTTGTGAATAATACTGACATGTTCACATATTCAGAGAAAAAGCTAAAGACAGTACTTTGAGACAGGCTTCGTGAAATGGAGACTAGCTACAATATAGCCTCGGGGCTCTTAAAGGGGACAACAACAAACATCCATTAATCATAGATAATCCTGTAAACACGCCTCAAACAAATACTCGCTGATGTGGAGGAATATTATATTCAAAGAGATATGTAGATACGAGCATATGAAAATTGGGGATATTTGGAAAATTTGACTTAATCACCAATGCCAGTGACAAGGCTACTTCTGTTTAACTGCCCGTATTGATATCTGTGCAGACCAAATATTGAACTTCAAAATGAAATATTATTAGAAACATTACTGTGACCATTGATGTGGTCACATTTGAAGTATCAAAATAGATTACATCACGGAAGCTGAATCTTTCAATGAATTTACTGCATCAGCCCGCTGGAGGAAAAACCCGTTTATGAAATGTAATGCATGTTTGTCACTGGCAATAAAATACTGAAGTTTTATCAAGATAACCAGCTAGGCGTGGACAATTAGTAAATAATGTCCTTAAAAAAGAAGATTACAAGTTCTGGTACATTTTAGAACGTGCTGAGCGTTGATAAGGACCCGACTCTCACTTCCCTGAAGAGTAGCTTTCATTTCATCACACAAAAATGAAAATGGCATGAAGATGAAAGATTCCCAGCGCGAAGAGAATTTTTTTATTTGTCGCTTCCAACAAAAATGTGGATGGACTGCTTTTACCATCGAATATTTGAGGACATCTTGAGGATTTTACAAAGTCAGGTGACATATTATTTCAATGACTCAAGTAACGACGAATGAGTTCATTTTCACTGATTTCCTATGCATAAAATGGTGCTGAAGCAAGGGATAGGAAGCAGTGTTACAAGGGTATTTTATTTTATTCAGTGATTTGAGAGTTTAAAAAACGACAGTTTAGTGATGCCCGTACATTGTTGATAGTTAATGAAACTTTTGTAATCAGACCAAAATTAAATGTCTTTAAAATTTCTAGGAATATTTTTTTAATAAATCCGCAACAGACGGTGCATTTCTCAGTTGCTGAACTGCGACGCTTGTCACTAAGCCTTAAAGGTCGGACGATATGAGTGAAAAACAGCACTTGCTTTACAACAACATTGGACTAAATACATAAGTGCGTAACTATTTATGATAATACATTTTAAAATAGCAGCTTGACTTAAGAAGTTGTTGCAATTCAAGATAAAAAGACGTACTCAAATTGATCGACCACAGAAAATTTATGTTTTATTGAAGGAAGAAAATTTAGCAAAATATGACTGTGTCACAAACAATGAAGAAAAAATTTACTTGAACAGTCAGGGATCTGCGACTTTCGACTGTGATATTTACTAATACAACTATTTCATTTCTCACTAGAAATCAAACTTCATACTGTTTTCAACTCCTATTCAACTTAACTAATATCTAAGGTATTTCTTTTGAATGCTACGTATTTTAAAAATCGTTTAATTATTTCTTTGTTTTTTGTGTAATTATGCATATATGAAAGAAAACACAAACTGAATAACAAACTAGTAATCATGTTATTATTATGTGTCTGAAAACATGGCATGACATATCTTGTTGACGTGTCAACGGTCATGCTATAAGTAAAACGGCAGAGACTGGAGGAATGTCTGGAATTCAAGATACACGACTTGCATCATTAGTTATTATCTCTATCTAAACGTGGTATTACGCCGTGCGTGTCTGTGAATTAGGATTTCAACTGACACTAGTGAACATCAATTTTATGAGAGCTCAAGTTATCGATTGACCTTGTTTGATCCAAGGCTCAAACCCCTCCCCTCTCCCCCATAAAAAATTTAAAAAATTACAAATTGATCTAAACAGCATAGTAGAATTATAATTTTAGTCATGTTGCTTGCTTTGATACTGTATGCCTTAAGGAAAATAAAACCAAATGTTACACTACTGAAGAAATCTTGATACGTTTTGAGTCATTACTTAGCAAAGTAACTCAGTACCTGTACCAAAATAAAGTATGGTATCTAGAATACATTACTGCTAATTATAGCATATAAAACTATGATAACACAACACGTCTTTGTTAGTTAATCTTGTCCAAAGTAGCAAATAGGTCGTAATAATAATTTCTCATCCAAAATTCGTAGGTGTAATATTTCAGAAGTTTAATTATGTTTCTGTCATTATGGTTTAAATAACTGGCTTCATCTGTTGTTTAACTCTTTAAGCCCCAAGAGCCAGTATACTGTACTTCCCGCTAGACCCATTTGGCCCAAGAGCCAGTATACTGGCTTTCGTATCTCTTGATCCTTTCTAGGGCTGTTTTCTAATTTTGACAACTCAAAAACGCTATCTTCTTAAAGTATAGCCATCCATTATGGACTTTTGTTATTTATGAATATGAACATTTAAAAAAAATTATTTCCAAACAAAAAAAATAAAAACATACTGGTATGGCCATTTTTGTTTGGGCCAAACCCACCTTTTTGCTTGGGACTGAAAGAGTTAAGTAGCAATTTATCCTCCGCTCTTTTCCATATAGAATTACTTGTTAATAATTGGTAGTTTGTTTCAGAATATTTAATAACGATAACGTAATTTCTTCGTTACGTTTATGTTATAAATTTCATTTAACAGTATTTCCCGCGTATTTCCCGGAGATCTCTAAAGAGAGAAAGACGGAATAGGACTACCATACCCTCAACCATGTCGTAGAAGGCGACTAATGAAAGGCTATACATATGGCTGGCAATCTCATCATATAAAGCAAATTGTCAAGGAAAGCACAGCTGCAAATTCTTGTACGTGCTTGATGCAGCTTTCCTGCAAGGAAACCAGAAACAATGCAGGCTCCAATGCTCCCAATGGGGCGCAAAAGAAAATGATAATTGAAGTGAATTACCAAGGCGTTAATTATTGCAGCTAGCAAGATCGCTTGTCATCATCAGTATGAGCAGTCATTAGCAAAGATTGACGACAACTATCAATCTCGCATAAGGTAGTCCCATAGCCGTAGGGGAATAGAAGTGTTAGAGACTTCACTATGCTACGTCCAGCATCGAGAGGTGGGGGTGATCAGTTCTTTTCCTCGCTGCCTTTTCCTTCCCTGACTCTGGTCAGGTACACATTTACAGCTGGGTAGACTGGAGCGTGCCGGTACCGTGATTCCATCCTGTCACCTTTGCCGCGAGAGACTAGCACTCTAACCACTCTGTCAATCGGATGCGCCAATCTCGTATCGTCCTGTTTTTCTTTGCATGCACTTCATAGAGTCTATTCCATCGCTGTTTCAGGCACAGTTTTCTATCTATAGGTCTCAATATCGTTCTCATAAATGATAAACATTCATATTTGGATACAATAAAATATTTTATTCATTTGACTGCTGTATAAATATTATCTTACTGCGAACGTCTTGATTAGAATGTATATGTGTATTTCAGTTTTATGCGTGCGAATTGTTATTGTTGACAAGAATCGATATCACTGCACTCCGGGCTAATCCCTAGGGACTATCTCTACCTTTGCAAATTTTGAATGCGAATTGGGTTATTGCACTTGACAAGAGGGGAAACATCGATAAGACAAGGCTGTACCCTTTCCCCTTACCTGTTTAAGTTAACATTTATGCCGAAAATATTATGAGTTAAATTTATCAACCAAAGTATTTATAACAGACAAAGTAAAGATCAAACCAGAAATTAAAATTGATAACGAAGAACTGGAAGGTGTTAATGAATTCGAATACTTAGGATCAATTATCAACAGCTCTGGCGTCTGTGGAGTAGAATTTAAAAAGAATACTTGCAATTGCCTCATATAAACTAATATAGATGAAAAACCTATGGCAAGGCACAAGCACAGAAACAAAGTTACAACTGATCAGAGTATGAATATTCCCAGCAGCAACATACTGCTGCGAGACATGGACACTCAATAAAACAGTTGCAAAAAAGATTACATCATTCGAAATGAAATGCTACAGAAGGATGTTGAGAATACCCTGGACAGAAAAAAAGACCAACAGAGAAGTATTGCACTCACTAAATGTAGAGGAAAAGTGGCTCCTAAATACCATCGCAATAAGGAAGCTGAAATGATTCAGTCATATAAAAAGACAAAAGTCTGGAAAAATTAGTAATGGAAGGCATGGTCCCTGGAAAAAGGGGAAGGGGACGACCTAGACGACGGTGGATCCAGGACCTTACAGAGAGTCTGAATATGTCATTGGATGATGCAGATCGACTTGCCCAAAATCGTGATGCGTTCAGAGCAGCTGTATTGGAGACAACGTTCTCGAGAGAATACGACACAAGATAATAATTGAAAAAAAAATGTTAACTGTTCCTGTAGCGCGCTGGTTGTAAACACGACGGATGCATCCGTTTTTACGTCCATCCCTGCTAGTCTTACGTTTGATGCCTAATTCCAGCATCATTAGTTTTGTTGATTCGTCAATTGTAGTGTCGTTCTATAAATACTATCACTAATTGTAAGTATTTCTCCTGTATCCGTATCCAATGTCCACACTAAAGCTGCTCTCGACGCTAGACTGTCAGTTCTCTCAATGTCGCACCCCCATGCATGGCGAGGACAGTTGACTCACACCAGTTCCTGAAGACTCGAGGCTTCTATTGATGTTGTCCATTAATGCCGGAGTCATCCATTTTAGACCTTCAGAACCCTGGACAGAGAGTCTGACACAATAGCTGTCCTCGTTGATGGAGTTTCAAAAAGCCTGCTAAGAGCTGAAACAGCTGTCTCTATCGTCATTCTTAAACTGGAGGTTGTTGTTATGTAATCTTCGCTTTCTTCAGTGACGACCCTGTCCTTTGCTCTAGCCGAGAACCCCACCCTGATTTCTCACTGCGGTGAACGCTGCCCCACGAACTGTGCGTGGTGTTCCTGGCGACGGGCCCTCCATGTTCAAGTGATATGGCACAGCTACGTCTTTCTGTTCGGACGGCGTCTTTGGGCAGGGCGGTAGCGCCAGTCGCTGCGTCACCGGATCGGGTGACGATAAAGTTCTTCTCAACAATCAGCCCCTTGCAGGGCAGACGCCATCCTTCTGGGTTGCTCTGAAACCCCAAAACGGCACCCCCAACTTTCCGCAAAGGTAAAACAGTGATGAACTCGGGTCCCTGTGGATCGGAAAAAAACAACAAATCTTCTCACTGCGGAGAACAGACCCATCAGTGAACAGGCCTAAAAGAAGACAGGTTGGTAATACAGTGTGTCCGATAATGAATCACCTGATTACGAATTTCAAAAACTTTGAGCAGACGCAAATGCCACAGACAAATCATACCGCATTTGCAGCCTTCTTCTTCTTCTTCTTTGATCCTTAGCCTCAGACTGTCAAAGCTTTGTTCGGTCGGTGGTCATCCTTCGTACAGTGCCCAAATTCTTTACATTTCAGTCTCCTCAGCTCTCCCCCAAGTTCTTTTTAGTCGACCTCTCTTTCGCTTTCCCTCGGGGGTCCATAGCATAGCTGTTCTTGTAATGGCATCAGGGTCCCTTCTGATGACGTGGCCAACCCAACTCCAGCGTCTGCCAGCTATGATGATGTGCATGTCTTCTTGGTTACTGTCGTGAAATATTCTAATCCACATATATAAATTATCAGGTAAATATAAAGCCTAACAAATACATTTAATAAAGAAAAGAGAAATGGTAAAAGAACAGTGCTGTCACAATGACTGTACTCGAAATCCCCTTGTTTTCTACTTCGTCGGCAAATTGTAACGCTTTCACGTTGATAGTAAAAGCCTACTGTGTCGCTGCACGCTTTCTTCAATGAAACGTGTACTGTATTTCTTGGAAAAACCTTGAGATACGCAAGCTGATCAATGACCTAGATTTAATATTTCATTCATTCCATACACGGCGTAACTAAAAGACCGATAAAGCAGGAGAGAGAGAGGGGCGAATGAAGACAGGAAGCATGCAATACTAAACACGCGTCGCGCGATACACAATTGCTGCCATCACGCGTGTAAGGCCACAAGCACTGGCTTTTTTTTCAATCGTCAGTGATAAAAACCCTACCCATACCAGAGTTAGGTTTTAAAATCCTGAAAAACGCTTATTGGGAATTATGACAATATACTGGTTTACGTTTGAAAACATGACAGTACCCAGACACCCTCAAGTTTGGAAGTGAGAAGGTAGTAACAGCACGACTATCCTAGACGAAAATGCATATTGGCTCCATTAAATTCGTATATTTGGGTTCCTTAGGGTTTGCTGACAAAGAATATGTAAAACGTTACGCAAATAATCTAGGAATTACCAAATTATAACCAAAATAAAATAGTGGGGGTGCCTGACAGCATGAAATCATTTCTGCTCATAAAATTTTTTATAACGTGTTTGAAAAAACATTACGTTACGGAAATAGCCTACCATGTTAACTCCTATTTGATTGGAGCGCAACAAATATAAGACTAAACACGATTGGTCGGGCTATAAATACTATCTTGTGTTGTCAGGGGAAACGTGAAAAGGAGTACTTTTTTGAAAAGATGTGTAGACATGGTTTGATTGGGTAGAGCTGCGAATATACTCAATTCAGAGCGTCTGTTCATTGCCACATCTTGTAATAAACCTACTAAGAAGCAGTGCGTTGAGCACCAGTGTATATTTTTTATAAAATAAAGCCTGGGACATCGGCAGATCGGAGTTGTGCTATATTCATTGCCAGTCAACGAAACTGTTTATTATTTCCATGAATTGTGGTAAGCTTGAAATATTCAATATCTTTTAATGAAAATTGAATGTAAATTGATAATTTATGTCTGTATATATGTGTAGTTCAGTAGCGAACATGATGTAAAGCCTATAGTGCTCCAGCCTGAAAAAAGGTGTCGGAGGAAAGTAAAACTGCATGGAATGGCCAAACAGTACACTGACACCTAGATTATTAACTAGAAAGAAATAATGCTGGAATTGCAGAGGCGTAGTAACCATTAGGGAGGGAAATACTGGTATAAAGTATTTCAGATGAAGCTGACAGTTGGCCTAACGCTCTGAACTCAATGTTTGTGATGTATTGTGCTCAGTGTAGAAATAGAGTATAAATTAGTTCTGACGTAGAAGGTACAACCTTCTTGTTTCAGGGACCGTGGTCTTAAAGTTATTGAGCAGCACCTGGTCAGAGCTTTGCTGAAGCCAGAGGTGGACAGCATACTCCTTGGTCCATATAGCAACCAGTGGGGTGGCTCCAGAACTCATTAAAGTAATCGAGCAGAGGAGTCTTTTACTGCAGTCATCACGAAAGATAAGAGAGTGTGGCCATGGAGCTCAACATTATGTACCCCCATCTTAAAATGACATTGTAAAATAAAATTAAGAGGGGAATTTAATTGTTTTAATACCAGGAACTGAGAACATCTCCAATGCTAGTTCCAATAGAAACAAACTATTGAAGTCATGATGACAAATACCAACAGAGCTTGAACAAAACAAAACCAGTATTACCTCATATTACTACTACACAACTGACACACATAGGATACTATTAATAATATTTGTCACTACAAGAATCATATTAATAAATTCTGTACATATAACTTGTAATTAAAATTGATTGTGATTCCTGGTTCCCTTTGTATTTGAATCAGGACACATATACATTCATGACAGCACTGAATACATATTGTTATTTGAAAAGTTATCAGTGACTCCTTTAAGATATCCTCGTAGAGTGTTTTATGTATGTGAGTGTCACAGTGTTGTCAAGTGTGGTGGAATAAATTAAATTGTTTATCTGTCTGTTGTTGTTATGACTTACACTTCATCATACACATACCCTAGACATATAACGTAGTCATCACACTATTCCAGAATAATTCTGACTGAGGTATACATATGTGGCAGCAAGTAAGGTTATCTATAATACACTACTCTTATTAGATATAGATACCTTCACAGCTGATTTCAGTCAGTACACTAAGTCCCCTATAAATATTTATAACATCCCACTTCACCACAGTTACTCCGAATAAGCAGTTCTTGGTTGGTGATAGTATTCGGCCAAAAGATTCGATGAATTTTCCTTAGGCACATTGTGTGTAAAGAGGACAGTTTCGACATTTCCTTCTCTGTTACTCTCCAGAATTCTGCACCATAGAGAAGCACAGAAAGTACACAGCTCTCATATAATCTTAATTTGGTGTTTGTGCTGTACTGGGAGGACTTCCAGAATTGGACAGAGCAACCTAACCTCCAGGTGAAGACAGGAGTACGACAGGGATGCCCCTTATCAATAACTCTATTTTTAGCAGTCATAGACAATGTGATGCACCAGACAACAGAGGGCAGTCCAAGAAGAATAAGATGGACTACATTTTCTACATTGGAAGATCTGGAATATGCAGATGACATTGCACTACTAGCACATTCACATCAACACATCCAGGAAAAAACGGATAGACTTAATAAGTTTAGCCAGCAGGTGGGCTTGAACATCAATCTAAAGAAGACAGAGGTCATGACACTTAATGTTTATCAACCCTGAGCCCATATCAGTATGGAATCAACAACTGGAACAGACAGACACCTTCACTTACCTAGGATGCATAATAACACCAGACGGCGGAGCAGGCAACATGCACACTATCATTGCTGGCAGACGCTGGAGCTGGGTTGGCCATGTCCTCAGAAGAGACCCCGATGCCGTAACAAGAACAGCTATGCTATGGACCCCTAAAGGAAAACGAAAGAGAGGCCGACCAAAAACAACTTGGCGGAGGACTGTGGAGGCTGAGATGCAAAGAATGAACCAGAGTTGGGGCACTGTACGAAGGATGGTCACGGACCCAGCAGAGTGGAATCAGTTTGTTGTTGCCCTACAAAACGCCACCAGGCGTGATGGCTACTGACTGCTTTGGCGGTCGGCGGCTAAGGATCAAAGAAGAAGAAAGAAAAGAAAAAGAAACTAGCAATAAAGCAGTCGCCAGCCATTTGAAGTGGTGGTTCCTGAAATCATCATTCAATGCGCTGAGGTTGCCAGCCACAAATGACTGGGACATCCACTAGCGATTTTCACATATTAATATTCACATGGTAATATATACACATTAGTTTACATGTTAGTAATTAAAATATAGAATGTATAATAACAGCTTACGCCAATCCTGGCTCACAGACGTTTTGCTCAGATAAATGAAATTAAGGCACTAGCCGATGCCTTTTTACACGTGTACTTGGGGTCGTTAATTTTAACTTTAATAATTCCTACTTTGACTCCGTGTGGTTCAGTTTCCTAAGATATTCTGGATTTCCTTATTTAAAATGTTAGAGATTTCCTGGGCTGTATTTGTAAGTCCTGATAAATACTCCAATAAAAGGTCCGGTCTGATAAAATGTAATTCTGAATTCTAAGCTTCACTCTGGCAAATCTGGTTGTGCAGTCTTGGCAAGCGATCTTCACAGTGTCTTAACTGTTGTTGTTGTTGTTTTGCTGAGGTGATGAGTGGAGAGCGGGCACTTAACAGCTGACCATTATTGCCTCTTCTCGTTCCATCTTGGTCTACCCTGTTCAACCTGAAATTTGGTTATAATTGGGGTATTTAGTGTCATTTTATTTTTTAATTTTGTTTTCAATTTAAATAGCTATTGTCTTTAGCAGTTGCTGATTTCAATTTATATTAGTATTTGTCCATTTTATTTTCTCTTTTGTATTGTTTCTTGATAACTATTGTCCTTTACACTTGGTTTTTTTTTGTATTAGTATTTGTTCTTTTTGAGTTGTCTTTACTTTTTTTTCATACCTTGTTGTCTTTCCTTGTCCTATGAGTAGTTAGGAAGTTTTTTATTTTTTCTTTGTTTTTTGTTACTAACCTTATATGTTTTCCTTTGTTTTATGTATATATCTTTTAACTATTGATTTGGCATCTCTTGGGGTATCTACTTAAAACCTTATCATCTGTCACGTCTATATTGTGATTTCTGTAGTAAGTTTTTAATTCAAGCCTTTGTTGTTCATACTTTTAACAGTGGATCAGGTAGTGGTCTATGTCATTCTCTTCCTGACATTCTTGGCAGTGTGGTTCTTCTGTCATAAAGTATGCTGCACCGAGACGGAGACGCCACAGTTTTTTGTTTGATGGTATCTTTAATTCTTCTCTGACCTGGCACGTCCTCGTTGGTTCTTTCAGCAGTTTGAACGCGTGTTTGCCTTTTCTACTGTTCTTCCATGTTGTCTTCCATTCTTCGTTTATAGTTATCTTCACTTGGCTTTTGATCTCTGACCTTCCCAGTCCTGCTCTTATATTGTTTTTACTTGTTCTTCTATTCTTGGCTTTCTGATCTGCCAAATCTTTACCAGCAATACCTATGTGTGCTGGAACCCACACTAGCCTCACACTACATCCTCTGTTCCCTAGTGATGTATTAATTGCTAGAATTTCTTCCTTTATGTCTGGCCGGCTCCATTTACCTGGGTGTTCTAGTGCTTGTAGGGATGATAGTGAGTCTGTAAATATCGTAGCAGTTTCTGGTTGGTTATCTTCGATTATTTCTAAACTTGTAAGAATTGCTACCATCTCTGCCGTAAAAATTGAAGTTCCTTCAGTTACACTGTAGCCCTTTTTTATTCCCCACTGTTTTATTACGACTCCGGCATCTAGTAGCCCACTATCACCCTTGGATCCATCAGTGTAGACGGCCAGACTTTGTTTAGTTAGTTGATCTATGAACTTTCTACTTATCATTTTGGCTACCTTATCTTCTATGTTTTGTTTGATCTTTTCAGTAAGCGAGTAGTCTATGATTGGTGTTTTTAGTTCCCAGGGTGGTATTTTGCTTCTATATTTATTACTATTTTCAATTTTGTTTGACAGTTCTTTGAACTGCGTTAAATCTTCTATAGTTTTCCACCCTGTTGGATATCTATCTTTATTTAAGGGGACGTCCCATACACTTGGTTGGTTTTTGACAAATGCTTTATGTGCTGGGTGGGTCACTTCTTGTGCTACTTTACTCCAATAGTTTAATATTAGTTCTTTCCGTCTTAGACCAAGGGGCATTATGCCAAGAGCTACTTTCAGTGCTTCTACTGGGGTCGATATAAATGCACCTGTAATGGTTCTCTTGGCTGCATTTTGAATTTTGTCTAGTTTTGCTTTGTTAGAAGCTGCAGCTGAGTCATAGACTATGCTGGCATAATCCAGTTTCCCCCTGATGAAAAACTTGTAGAACATAAGCATGATTTTATTGCTCCCCCCACCCTCATCCATTACCTTTTACAATCCTTAGTATATTTAGGGGTCCCCTACAGCTTTCTACTAAATTGTCTATATGTTTATTATAATTTAGTTGTTTATCTAATGTTATGCCCAGAAATCTTGTTGTTGAGGAGGTACATATTTTCTGTCCTTTAATGGTTATATTGATTTTGTTATTTTTATTTAAATTTCCTTTGCTGAAAATCATACCTACTGTTTTGTTTACATTAATTTGGAAGCCCCAACTTTTCATCCACTCTGAAACTTTGTCTATTTGATTTTGAAGTTCTTTGTAAACATGGTCCAAGTTTTTTCCAGATCGCCTAATGGCACAGTCATCTGCAAATTGTGATACTGCATTCTTTATGTCGTTAAATTCATCTGCTAAGTCATTTACAGATATAGTGAAAATTGAAGGTGAAATCACTGATCCCTGAGGAATCCCATTCTGTTGTTCATATATATCTGAGTTATCATTGTTTACCTGTACAGCAAAATACCTGTCCTGTAAAAAGTTTTCTAAATACCTATAGGTTTTACCAGTGATGCCAATCTTTTTCATTTTGTAAAGAGCTCCATCTCGCCAGCATTCATCACATGCTCTTGCGACATCTATAAAAACTGCTACTTTTTTCTCTTTTCTCTTGAACCCTAGCTTTACATCGTTTTCTAATCTTACTAGCTGGTTGTAACGTACTGTTTATGCGTGATGTGCAAGCTGGCAGAGTGAACGTGTCGTTTATCACCTGGACTGTGTAAGTTTGCGGTGTTGATGTAGGTCACCAGAAATGTAACGGCCAGAAATGTAACGGCCACCAGCGTGAGGCACTGCCAGGGGTACTATGATCACTCACACAAAACAGCGTACATGTTGTAGATGTGTGGTACTGGTATTATGATGTGCTGAGTAAGGGTGTAGACGAGAACGCGAATGCTTTAAACTCTTAGTAAAGTCAATAATGCATCCATACACTTGCATTCAGTAGTCAAAGATGGATTGAAGACTGCTGGCACGTTTCAAACATTTATTTACGAAACTGACAGTAGCATCAACAGGACAGTCAAATCGACAAGATCAAGGACTTCACATACATAATGAATGACTGTTAAATGTCTGGTAATCAAAGGCTTGGATCATACATCAACTAGGACATACCCAAACATCATCTGTCCTAATGTTACAGTTTATAATGTAGCTTCCGTACCATTGACTCAGCGCGTCAGGTATTTAATTAGCTCTGTCGTCCAACAAACGAGCTCCTAAATTGCGTAGCAATAATACTTAAGGCTGTTATTCAACTGGCATAGCCCGCCAGATATATTTCCTCTTGCTGAAAAATATTGGCCGTAATACAGGGCCTCAATATGTAGACAGCTGTGTATCCTTTGTTAGCAGGCACGATCAAACCATGCTAAACATATATACCGCCAACCTGCGGCGTCCACAATAATTTATCATCATCATTAGGCTTCTGTTCAATTGAAAACACATAGTCTCATTTGGCTAGAACAAGAAGCAAAGAAGGAATTCTGTCTCTCAAGATCTGTGAGCTTCACTCGCAGATAGGTAACTTCAAATGTTCTGTAACCAACGGCATATTAATATGAATGTCATTTACCTTTTACAATAGAGAAAATCACAACGGACATCATGTCTGACAGCCCAAGAAACACTCTTCCTGACGGAAGTTCCCTCAGTTCGCGCCCAGAACTTGCGCATGCCTAGACAGCATAAAACTGAGCATAGTTAAGACAGATCAACGACAATAATTAAAAGAAAGAAAAGGGCAGATAACCCTCAAACAACCTGTCATGGAAGTAAATATCCAATTATCCAACTTTGACCAACAAAGTTTTACAACAAAAGTATTAAATAGATTTACCTATTACGACTCCGTCAAAAACGACAGCAACAGACTACCGCTACCCCCGTATAAAAAAATGACCCATTAAAAAAAAAATACACCAATGAGCAAGATACCACAAGCTCATGACACATGAATAATGCGCCAATGAAAGAATCAATCTAATGTCAGGTTGAATCGACGCACACATAGAGCGTCCGGAGAGAATCAAATCATCTCACGAAATAATAGCAAATATATTCAGGAAGGTACCATCAAAGAGACCTCAGTTGCTAGCGATACTAACAAAAATTACATAACTATCAAACAATTATGCAATACTATAATCATAGCAATGACAAATGACAATCTATCTCAAGAAGTCATATCAATATACAAATTACAATGTTATACCATTAATATATGTAATGGATGGACATGACCAAATTTGTTAAATTCCTTACACATTATCTAACAATAGAAGTATATTATATACAAATAAGTGTTGCGATCTCTCGAACAAATGTAAGGTATGGCATCATCATGGTTCTCACAAGCGCTCTGTACTTGGTACTAGTTTGCACTGAGAACAATATAAATGACACAATTAGTAACATGCTATAATGCACTATAGTCATTACAAAATTATACTGTTCAAAAAAAAAAAAACGCATAGCTACTGAAGGCACACACATAGCCATAATTTTGACATTCAATAACTTTTTTAATTTAATGAGTTAATTGTTCAAATTGCACACAAGAATACCTTAGGGTTCAACCAATCAATTGACAGTTGTTTTGCATCTGGGTCACGAGAGTTTTTTGGCGTACGGGCTTTCCCGTTAGTATGGTGAATGGCCTCCTCTTGCATCGATCAGCGACTAGCATCTCCTCGGCATGGATGCGATCAGAAGTCTGATGTAGGCCTGTGGGATGGCTGCCCACTCTTCCTGGAGTGCCTGGAACAGATCACGACGATTGGCTGGAGCAACGTCTCGGCGACAAACACGTCTATGCAGCTCATCCCACAGGTGCTCAATCGGACTCATGTCTGGAGACAGGGATGGTCAGGGTAGGGTGAGAATGTTGTTGGCAGTCAGGAACTGCGTGGTCAACCATGCACAATAAGGTCTGGCGTTGTCCTGTTGAAACACAGACCTTTGGGCAGCCAAAAGTGGAAGGACATGGGGTCGAAGAATTTCATTGACTTATCGTTGCGCATTTAAGCCTCCTTCAATGTGCACCAATTGACTCCTTCCGTTGTAACTGATCATTCCCCACACCATTGCACCTCCACCACCGTGCGGCGGAGCTTCATCAACGCAATTTTGGGCAAAACGTTCATTTCGCCTACGGTAGATCCTACGCCGTCTATCATGACGCTGCAAGAAAAAGAAAGATTCGTCACTAAACCAGACACGTCTCCATTGATTGTCAGCTGCCCAGGGACGATGCTGGTTGGCCCAAAGAAGTCGATTTTGGCGATGGCGGTGCGTAAGGACAGGTCCTCGGTGAGGTCGTTGTGCCCAAAGTTCAGCGTCATGCAGTCTATTCCGGACAGTTTGATCAGACCCATGACGTCCTGCAGGCAATGACTGGGCAGTTGAGGAAGCTGTTATAAACCTATCTCTGAGGTGACGAAGCCGAATAAAGCGATCCTCCGCTGCTGTTGTCACTCTGGGTCGTCCACTGCGATGCCGGTCTTCAACTGAGCCAGTGGCTTGGAATCGGTGCCAAAGTCGACTGATGGTACTCTGATGCACGTTTAGATGCCTGGCAACCTGACTTTGACTTTCGCCTGCATGCAGTCGGCCAATAGCAATGTTCCTTAAATTTATCGATAGAGACGCCATAAATGTCTGCTTGAAAATGAACTGAATTTTTTGTGTGTAGCGTTATCCTTTTATAGGGTTTCAGTTGCGTAGTCAGTGAATAGTGTTCATCCCAAATTTTGTTGCTTTCACGTGCGCACAACATGAGCTGTGGTCAAAAATTGCGTCATAAACACTATTGACCACTGCGTTGTAACGATTACAAAAACGAACGCAATTCAGGTCAACACGTGCCTTTGACACTGTAAAGAACATTTGATGCTGGTTTTTATATATCCTAGCACCAAATTTTACTTACAAACTCATAAAAACGCACCCGCGGATAGCTATGCGTTTCTTTTTTTGAACAGTATATTTAAATATTGCGGGCTCATCTGTCGTCCTGGATGAACGTTCGCTACTGGCCAATTTCTGTCTACGCTGGGATGGAGTTTTTTCGGAAGACATCGTTTCATCATGAGTGCCTTGTCTCGTGCCAATATTTGAGAGTTAGTTAGTCTCTCTGGTGTATGTTTGTGACCGGTAGTTTGTAAGTCCGATCGTGTTTTTGGTAGTTACTAATCGTCCTTTTGATTTAACCTGGTTTTCGCCATTTATGCGAGTGGAACTCACATTGAAATAGTTCGGCGCCATTTTGCCTGAAGTTGTACTAAGGATTAGCTAGTAGTGATTATGTATTCATTCATTATGTATTCCCCGTGGTCGTGTCTTGGCCAAGCGGGCTTGTTATTTAATAACAGGGATTGTAGCTGTTAAGCTGTGTTATCTTATTATGTCAGCCAGTGTGCGTGTGGCCATCCTCTAGCATATACGAGTCAGCTTTATAGTAAATCCACACGGCAGTGGTATAGCCATACGAGTGGGGGTTGCAAGCTAGCACCTTCCCCAACCCGGTTAGAGTTTCTGACAGCTGGGGAGCTCGTAGTCTTCTTAGATGACACTTTAGTTCTGTTAGTAGTAACGGTTTTCATAACAAGTATAAGTTGTGACATTCATGTGCCCAATGAGAGGCGCATTAGCCATCTGTTTGACAGATTTCATGATAATGGCGATTTATTCACGCCGGCACAATTTAAGGTGATGTACGGTATTTTTGTATGTGGAGGGTGTTCCTTTGTTGTGAGTTGTCATATCTGGGTCAGTGCAGGTCCAGTCAGCAGTACGTGACCTGGGATATTAAGTAGGTCACAGGTTAGCGTATCCGGGTTTCGGACTACCTGTTAATATTCGTAATGTCGAAGGTAGCTGTGGTTTGTTTAGAACAGTGATGAAAGTGCAATTTCGTGTCTAGTTTCCTCCAGTGAAATTGTACTTTGGAAATAATGGTTAGTGCATTAGTGTAGAAATTGGCAAGCAGTGTTGTTAGACATATGACAAGCTGGTGTTTGTAGGTTGAGGCTAGAAAGTGAGTGCTCCTGGCGGAGCAGGGTACTTGTACAGTTGCAAATCTGGTAGTTTGAGGTTGCGGGAGTCTTTTTCAGGGCTAGTACCTTGTGCCTGACTGTGTGCGTGTCGGCAGCAACGATCAAGGGTAGCTTAGGTAGATTTTTTTTGGTTGTTGGTGTGTATCGTGTTTAGGGAGGTTGGCACAGCTTCATTAATTGCAATATTTGTGTAAAGATTTTCATCATTAATTGCAATATCTACGAGAAGATTTGCTGCATCAATTGCAATAAGTGTTTGAACATGTGCTTCATCGATTGCAACATCTGCGTGATCATTTGCTTCATTAATTGCAAAATCTGTGTGGAAATTTGCTGCATCAATTGCAATATCTGTGTGGACATTTGCTGCATCAATTGCAATATCTGTGTGAAGATTTGCTGCATCAATTACACAATATATGTGGACATTTGCTTCACAATTTGCAATATATGTGTGGACATTTGCTGCATCAATTGCAATATATGTGTGAGCATTTGCTACATTGAACTGCAGTATTTGATCAGACGATTGCTGCACCAATCTGTAAAAGTGCCTGGAAGGCTGCTTCAGTTAAATTGAAATACCGGTTGTCGAGCTACTGGAAGACTGTTGGGCAGTGTACGTACGCTTCAACTGATGCTGGGATTAGGACTTTCTTATTCTTACACTGTCTAGGAGATTCAGAACTGGTGTAGTACTCCTTGGAACATTATTAGTCCTGTTGTGCGACGTGGTTGTTCTGTGTCCATCATACATCACCTGTGTTGAAGAGCTTTGTGGGACTTGCATCTGTGGCAATTTTGGTGTTCATTTGGAGAAGACGGCTTTGTCCGTTAAGTAATCGTCTTAGATATTCAGTCTCGGGACATTATTTAGTGTTAATGGGTTTTTTGGTGCCTGCCATTCTACTACTGTCTAATTCTGTATATTTGGATTATTTATATTGATTACACTTGCATACTACATTAGTTAGTATGGTTGCTTTGAGTTTGCCATTGTTTGACTGAGGTAATACTTCTTCTTCGTTCACCCTCAGATGTCAACTTGAATAAGTTCAAAGAAAGCAGTGGTCAGCCTGAGGCTGTTGATATCTCCGTAGATTTTCTCCAGGAATGGTACTGGTGAAGGTCATATGCGTCTTCTCTGTTCCTCATATGTTGGGCACCTTTGAAGCAGGTGTTCGGCAGTCATTTTACCAGTACCACAGTCACACTCATCCGTAGTTCCTATCTTTAATTTGTTGAACAGATGGTATCTCAATCTGTTATGACCACGGCGAAGTCTGAAGATTACCACTTGTTCATTTCTGCAGAGCTGGTAATACGAATCATTTTTTGTGTGGCCTAGATGCTCTTCTTCCCACTTGTGCCTGTATCTGCGCTTGATAAAACTCTTGGACTCCTCATAGGTTATATTTGTTTCCAGCTGAGGAAGTTTTCCCCCTTCCTTTGCCAATCTGTCAGCCTCTTCATTTCCAGGGATGTTGCAGTGAGAAGGGATCCACTGTATCACAACTCTTTTGTATTGCTGACATAGTCTGTGAAGTGTTACTCTTAGGTCATCCAGTTCAGCATTTATTTGACTTTTCAGTGTTGTAATCACTGACAGCGCATCTGAGAAGATAATTATTGGTCTCTCTGAGATTTTTTCTGTCATTAGAATTTCTGATGCAGTTTTTATGGCCTCTGCCTCTGCTCTGAAGTTAGTTGAAAATTTCCCTGTTGCGACTGCTATCTTTTTTTGTGTGCCATTGCTTAAGCTCAGGAAGACTCCTCCACCCCCATCTTCTGTTGCATTAGTTGCTGATCCTTCTTCTTCTTCTTCGTTCGTCCTGAAAAGGACGGTGGTTGCGTTGTGTCTGTTTACGCCTAAGCTGTGATATCTGCACCTTTCGGTCGACACATCCGACTTCTGCACGGCATTTTTTAGGATCGGGTTTGCCTTCCCATTTCGATCCACACTCGCTCAGCCAGACTGCACAGCTGCAGACTGTTTCCAGGACCACCACGTGGAGGTGGAGTGCGGTCTTGACCAGCTCTGGTTCGCTGGTCCTGACGCAGGCAGTCAAGCTATGAGTCGCTGACTGCGGTCTCTATTGCTGCGTCTTGAGGTCCCAGTTGCTGATCCATCTGTGTACGCATGGATCCAGGTGTTGCTTGGGTAATGTTTCTCTAATTTGTGCTTAAGCTCTCAGCACTCCATTGTCTGCATGTAGTTGTCGTTTTGTCTAGGTATTATTATTGGTATATTAGTGTTGTCAAAGGGTGGTCGGGTGGCGAGTTTAATTCTCACTTTTCTTCAGGGAAAGATTATATTATACTGATTTCTTTTTAGGGCGTGGCTGTATTTGTTCAGTGGCGGAGTCGAGCAGATGTGTATTCCTGCGGCTGCCCTGCTTAACTGAGCGAGCACAGTAGGCATTAGTTGTGCTGGTATTATTCGTGTATGTGGAGTAATTCTTATTTTCTTCGTTTAAGTGGTGTACTCTTACGTTTCTTACTATCTGTAGATACGTTCAGCGAAGATCCCTTGTGTTCCCTTGTTTTCAGTTACGTATTGTAAATATAATTATACTTCTGCCGTCGTAGACGGTCTATCGTCTGATCTTATGCGACTGACAGTTCTGGTGTTTGTCACCGTGGGTGTTCTTCATCTGTCATTTATGTGTTTGTCACTGTGGGTGTTTTTCATCTGTCATTTTCGTGTTTGTCACTGCAGCTATATATATTTAGTGAGTTGAATATATAAAATTAGTTGACTATATAATACACTGTTTTTAATATGCCTTGATTTTTTTATGTCACATTTATTTATCTCCAACTCATTCTGTCCTCTTCTCTTTCCAGTCCCACTGATATTACGTGTGGCTAGTTTATTGTTCAGTTTCATTTGTTTAGTTTCTTAGTATGTATTGTGTACATCTGGTGGTGGCAGTCATTTCCTTTTTCGGGAACGCTCGTCCGTTCGCAGGCAGCAAAAGTGGTAGGACTTCGATGCCTTCGGGGATTTACCTAGGTTTAATTTTTATATTTATTTATGTTCTTATATGTCCTATCAAGCCTTCACTTTCTTTCCTTTCCCTGACGAAGGTTTTGTGGCCGTAACGTTGGCTATTTTGTTTGTCTTTTGTCCACGTAAGACGAATCACCTTGTTTGATGTTTTTTCACACCCATCCATCCTATATTGATGAAGTGAGTTATTGTTGCACTTTTGAGAGTTCGCTTATGTTATACTGATTTGAGTGATTGATCAGCAGTCACATCATTACTCATACATTGTGGGTCGCTGGTGCAATAACAGGAGAATAAAAGAGTTGGAGGTGGAGTGACGACTCTGTCTTATTGAGTGTTTGCTGAATCAAGTGTACTGAAGCTATTGGGGAAGTGGTTCGTCATCAGAGACTAATTATTCAGGGTGACGAATCCGAGTGAATAGTATACTGTAGCCAAGAGGCTGTGGAGACTAAGATTTATACGCTCACTTATTGAGTGTGGACAATGAGGAGGTGCAGTGTGGTATGAATACCTATATCCTTATTTAGTGGTAGTATATATTTTGCAATACTTATAAATATATTTAACGACAATTGTAATAGAGGAAACTGATATTTATATACTGAAGGTGCAGCATGGAGTTGCAAGAATGTGTTAGTATTGACAAAGAATGTGTTTTCACAGGAAATGAGTTGGTACAGTTTGCGGAAGCGAGATATAACGCAAAGGATAACAAGGATGCCATGAGAGACTTTCATGTCGCGGAGCGCGACCATAATAAATAGGCACAAGAGATGAATCTGAAAGAAGAAAAAGAGTTAAAGTGTGCCCGCGCAGTTAAATGTGCAAGTAGTTATATTCATTTTATTTTCAATTGGAGTTAATCCTTTTGATGTTGTTGTTATTCAAGTGCTACAGGCTGTCCGCCTGAGATGGAGATTCTTGACTTTTGCTCATTTTTTTTCTCCCAGGTTTTTTCTTCCCTTTAGGTTTAGTGATATGCAATATCGTATAATGGTTTTCAAATGATCCAACTGTAACAAAGCAATTGTAGAAAATTCAATTAAAGTTTACTGATGTCATTAGCCAAACACAGCAAATTTCACAATGATGGTTGTTTATCCACGAGGAAAACTTATATATCCACAAGGAAATATATATATATATATATATATATATATATATATATATATATATATATATATATATATATATATATATATATATATATATATATATATATATATATATATATATATATATATATATATATATATATATAACTGAATAATATACAAACTTGTCTACTAAAAAAAAAAACTTGTCTTGATATTCTCAAAGACGAAGTTCACTTAACACTATCTGTAAAATTCTCAAAAGTCCAAAGTCATAGAATCATTGGATCATATATCCTGAAATCACTGCCCTTTCTCGCACTTCTCTCCTATTTATACTGTTTCTTCTATTTTCCTCTCCAATTTTCACACGATGCATTTTTTTCTTCACATAGTACAATTATCTAAATTTGCACACGTTTTCGCAGATTTTCGACTTGTTCCACGCGTCTCTTTCTCTAAACAATGGAAAAAAACCTAAATAGCAACTCTCACTTCACAAAATTTTCCATTCAAAAACACGCATTTAATATTTTCCTTGGGACAGCACTATCTTTGTCTCTCTTGGTCGTGACTGCCAACTGAACTTTAATGACTCTGCGTTTAGTGCGAAAATGACTTTTTTGCTTTACGTCTGTTATTTCTACATTCTAACACGTATAAATGGTAGTGTAGTAAGCCATGGGGTCGCATACGTTCCGGGCCACACAAATGTATCCCAGAGAGAGACATTTGCGTAATATTCACTAACTGCCTCATCCTAGTGACTGTAATAAATGACTAACCTATTAGTAGAGGCTGTCAGAAAAAAAAAATATTTTTTAAAACGAGGAATCCTAGTATATATATATATATATATATATATATATATATATATATATATATATATATATATATATATATATATATATATATATATATATATATATATATATATATATATATTGTTTAATGCTGTTTTGTGGGTAAGGTCGTGTCGTGCCTGGACAGTGTAATGTCGTCGTGTATTTGGGTCACCAAATATTGAGGCGCTGACAGGGTGTAACAAAACAGACACTCAAACAATGTACAGCTTCCAGGAGTGTAATGCTCGTAATAGGATGTGGTTGAGAGTGTAGGTGTGTATGTAGATATCAGCAGATCGTGGACACAAAGTCGTATAGGCTCTTATGTAGTTGCACACCGTTCTCACTCCACCAAAATAGAAGTCATAAATTTAGTTAGTACTGATGACTTTTCTTCAAACGTTTATTACAGGACATACGCTGATAGACGACACAGTCAATTGAACAAGGATCATAGACATTTCATGTGTGGTAATGATTATAAAAATCGAGCATCATAAATCTTGCATAGCTCATGTTTAAGATGCTAGTAACGCTGGCTTGACAATCTACGTTCTTTCATACTGTAGCTCAGGGCCCCTGACTAAACGCGTCAGGTAGTCTTTTAACAAATATACCGCACGATAAAGGCGGTTCCAGTTGATCAAAGTCTATGAACTTGTTTAATGAAAGTCAAGACTTCATCTGGCTTCACCCGCCAGACACTTCTTCTTCTGCTCAAAGATATCGGCCGTAATGTCGGGCCTCTATAATAATGTGAACAACTGTGTATTCTTCATAGGCAGGCATAATCATCCATGCCGAAACATACCTCCAACATGCGGTTTTTTCATCATAATATCTCTTCACTGGGCTTCTGTATAATAGTTAGACGAATAGTTTTAGTTGGCTACAACGAGCACACATAATGGACTCTGCATCTCAAAGAACTGTGAGCTGTACTCACAGGTTGACACAAAATGTTCTGCAATCTAGGCATAATAATAACGTTTCTTTTACCTTTGACAGAATCCGAGAAATACACAAATAGCAACTGTCGTCATTCTTGACGAACAGAATAACTCTGGGGAGAATCACTAACATCGCAGTCACACAGAAGACTATCTTTTCCCCAGATAATGCAGAGAAGTACAACGGACATACTAGTCCGGTCAGAACCCAGTTTATCAATCCCTGACGGAAGTCTCTCCCTTCACGCTCAAAAAACTTGCGCATGCGTAGACAGAACAGATCTGAGAACAGCTAACCCCCGACTTAAGACAGGTCAACACAATGAATAAAACAAAGGGAAGATGACCCCAAATCAACCTGTCCCAGGGAGTTAACATACAGTTCTCTAACGTAGATCATCAAAAAATATTAAATAGATTTACGTCTTAAGAAGCCGTCAAAAACGACAGCAACAGATTACCGCACCCTCCGGATTAAAAAAAAAGAAACACATTTTTTTAAAAAATATATCAATGAGCAAGATACAACATGCTCATAACGCCAATGAAACAAACAACATAAAACAATGTCTTAATGACAGGCTCAATCGACGCACAATTGAGTGTCTAGTGAGAACAAAATAATCACCTCACAAGATAAGAGAAAATATTTTCTCGAAGTAAAACATATCTGGAAGGTACCATCAAAGAAACCTTTGTTGCTGGCGTTGCTAACAAAGATCACATACATATAAAAAAATGCAATATTATAGCAATGCGAATGACAACATATATCGAGAACTCATAATAACATATAAATCTATCGAAGTCTCATGCTATATCATCACTATTATCTAATGGATGGACATAACAAAATTTGTAAAGTCATTATACATACATTACAAATTACATATGACAATACAAGTGTACAATCTAACTAATAGAAGTTGGCAGCCATAGTACAAAACAATGCTGTATCCCGACGATCAATGTAAGCAGCATTCAAATAGTATGTAATGGAAACATATGGCATCATCATGATTCTCAAAAGCACTCCGCACCTGGTACTTGTTTGCACTGAGAACAATATAAATGACACAATTAGCAACATGCTATAATGTACTATAATTACTACTACATGTCTAACTATTACATGTGGCCGCATTAACTTTTTTGACCTTTATATTATGTCAACTCAACCTTCTTCAGTACACCAAAGATGGTAATAGAGACAAAAAACAATTAATTTACCACTCTAAGGTGAAAACAAATGTGTTAATATATATTGTTATAATGAAGAGACATAAGTCTAGCAGTGTATGAGGAAAATCTAGGACACAAGACTTAAGTGGACTCATGTGGGCATCTAGACAGTATGTCTGCCATCACATTATCCAGACCACGGATAGCTCGTACCGAGAAATGAAAATGTTGAAGAGCAATAGCATATCGAGTAGATCTCGAGCTCTTCAAGTTCTTACACTGAATAGCTGTAAGAGCTTTTTGGTCCGTTTCCACAATGAAATGCGAACCAAGAAAGAATCTTTGTAAGTTAAGGATTGACCAAACCATAGCCAACAATTCACGGTCTAAAACCGAGTAATTCCTTTCTGCCGCATTCCGTTTCCTAGAGATATACATTACAGGATCCAGAGTTCCTGAATACTCCTGCATTAGTGCCGCTCCGAACCCTGTGGATGAGGCGTCACTACGAAGAACAAAAGTCTTATCAGCAATAGGTAGCCTTAAGATAGGTGGGGATGAGAACAAATTCTTAATCTGATCCAATGAAGATTGACATTCTTGGGACCAGCGCACCATGTTAGGAGACCCTTTCTTCAATAGGGTTGAGAGTGGTGCCATGATAGAGGATAGATTCTTAATGAATGTTCCGTAGAATTGTATTAATCTTAAGAGACTACGTACTTGTTTTTTTGTTTTAAGCACATAGATATTTAGTATCTTAGAAATGTTTTGGTCCTCTGTCTTCAATAGGCCATGACCAACACGATGACCCAGGAAAGAAATTTCAGTAAACCCAACATAGGCTTTAGAGGGTTTTGCAGTCAAATTATGCTCGCGTAGAGTAGACGGTAATTCATTTAAACCCAAATAGTGATCTTCCCAAGTATTACTGAAAAGACAGATGTCGTCTAAGTATGCTATGACATCTGAACGATATGAGAGAATTCGACGCATCATGCGCACGAAAGTAACTGGGGCGTTCATAAGCCCGAAAGACATAAAATTCCACTGAAACAAATCCCTAGGTGTTGAGAAAGCAGTGAAAGGTTTGGCGCGTTCAGTTAACGGAACTTGCCAATAGCCTTTCGACAAGTCAAGTTTAGCAAAGAATCGAGAGTTAGAAAGTCTAGTAAGTAGATCTTCTAATAAAGGCATAGGTTCAGCATCGAACTTCGTAACTTGGTTCAATTTGCGATAATTTACGCAAAGGCGTATGTTATTGTCTTTCTTTCAAACAATAACCATGGACGAAGAGTATGCTGAAGTGGATGGTTCAATTATTTTCAATTGTATCATTTGATCCAATTCTCTATCGACTTGTTCTTGAAAATGAATAGGAATAGGATAAGGTCTTACTCTGATCGGATTATGATCAGTAAGTATAATGTCATGCTCAATGACATGTGTGTGTCCAGGAATGTCGGTAAGGACATCCTGAAATGTTTGTAGCGTAGAAGATACTTGTCGCTTTTCCTCAAAAGACAGATTAGAAGAAGCAGTAACGTTTTTCCATGATTCCGTACAAGTAAATGGAATCACAGGAAGAGGTAGATTTGCATCCGAAAAAGTAGTTTCCTCATCCTGTATAACGGACAGGGATGAGATATGACCTTGTTGGACTGGAGAATCGTCCGTCGCCTGGAAAATATGCTGCAAATAGTCTGGTCGTTCATGATATTCCGTAAGCATATTTATATGGAAGGTTTTATGCCGTCCATCAATATCGACAACATAGTCGACATCGGAAATTTTCGAGACTATTGTATATGAACTTTTCCATGTAATAAGCAGTCTGTTCTCCCTAGAAGGAAGTAAAACAAATGCTTTGTCTCCAGGACAAAGTTGACGTAGGCGTCTCCTCTTATTAGCAAATCGCCTTGCCTTTTCTTTAGCAAATTCGGATGAGGAAGTTGCTAGCTTGCATGCTTCAATAATCTTTTGCCTGAGAGCAATGACATACTCATATAAAGATTGTCTGTCATTGCCAATATTATCAGAAGTTATCAGATCATTAAGTAAAGACATAGGACCGCGCGGTCGCGCGCCAAAGCCAAGTTCAAAAGGAGAAAATCATGTATGTTCGTTGGGGACCTCTCTATAGGCAAAGAGAGCCGCGGGTAGAACCCTGTCCCAATCCCGACGATGATCCTCAGTTATCTTCCCAAGTAAGTTCTTGAGTGTTCTATTAAGACGCTCAACTAACCCACTAGACATTGGGTGATAAATACTACTCAAAGATCTTTTAATGTGCAGAGTAGACCATTACCTGCGACATTGTGTCTGATATTAAATGTGTGCCTTGGTCTGACAATATTTCCCCGGGAAAACCCAAACGAGAGAATATAAGCCAAAGAGCGTCTGCGATATCAGCAGTGGAAATGCTCTTAAGAGGTATAGCCTCCGGCCAACGCGTGCACATGTCAACGCACGTAAGGATAAATTGATGTCCTCTGGCCGATTTAGTCCTAAAAGGGCCAATGATATCTATGGCCATTTTCTGAAACGGCCGAATAGGAATGTCTGCAGCCTGGATAGGCGCAGCATGCAGTGGGCCTCTAGATTTTACCTCTTGACATATTTTGCAAGACCGGCAATAAATTCGTATGTCTTTATTGACAAATAAACCTCTACACCTCACGGTAGAAGGGGAACGACTAAGTAAGTAAGTAAGTTTATTGACAAATGGCAAAAAGAAAGGCCCCAGAACTCTCGACTTAGTTCGGGAAAAACCCATGTGTCCAGCACACTGAGAATCGTGTGCATATTGAAGAATTAGGGCTCTCATACTTTTGGGCACGAGAATTTGAGAATGCATAGACGTGTCTGAGCGTTGTACCATACGCACTATTATATCATTCTTCATAGTGATTTATGATTTGCGATTTGTATTCTGATTCGGATCACCGTTTTTAGCGAGAAGAAAGAATTTCTTTAAAGACGGGTCTTTTTCTTGTAGTTTCACAAACGAGTCATGCGAAATCACCAAGTGATCCTCTTGGCTACCTACTTCATTAACTTCAGTAGATGCAGTTTAAGGAATAAGAGCTTGTGCTCTTGTTACCACTGCATTGGCTGTTTGTATATTCTGTTCTTCCCAGGCAGCAATTTGCTGCGGGGTACATTTTTTAACCGCATGAATCCAACCAATGATAAGATCCGCAATAGGATTAGGTAAAAGACACGCGTGGACATCTCCGGTAAAAAAGGGAGTAGCAATGTGAATAATAGCAGTCGAGTAATTGTCTACTGTGCCACCTAATGTTACACATTTACCCACCTTTCCCGTGGCACAGCGAGATCTATAAGAGATTGCTTAACCCCAATAGTAGTGCACCCAGAATAAAAAAGCACTGAGACTGGATTACTATCCACAAGACCTCTATGCAAGATAAGCGATCCTCTCCCGTCATGCGCAACTGCAGCAGGAAGAGCGGGAAGAGAGTGACCACAACTTAAAGTAGTTACCGTGGTCGGTTCAAATAATGTTGTGCATTGGGGGCATTGAAATGCTCTCCCAAAGTCAAAAGCAGAACAAGTGACAGCATTAGAATTTTTATTATCGTTCACTTGATTACTGGCACCATGAGGCTCTTGTTGTACAGAGTTTCCCTGGTGATGTGATCTCTTTTTCTTGTGTTCAGATCTACCACGATTATTATTCCCTCTGAAATTGTCATAGTTTGATCTATCGTGACCATCGTTCTGGTTCGAATCCCAGTTTCCACAATCACTATTGTCATTTCCCCATTGATTATAGTGTCTACCTGTTTGGTTTCGATGTCCCCGCGAAGAATAGCCTTGATAGTGTCTATTGTGACTACCTCTCCGAAAGTTTCCATAATTATTGGACCCGAAATAACGAGGACTATCAGATCGCCTCCAGTTCTTTGTACAAGACCCATTATGTGATGGGTTACCCTGATTCTGATCATAATTACGATTGCTCTTCTTATTAAAGTTGTGTTGAGCACCTTGGAATTTATGAATAAAGTTAGGGCCATATGGTGCCGCAGAAGCAACTGGCAATTCTTCCTTCACCTTAGCATTGCTAACAGTAGCATGGAGATGTGCAGTGACGTACTGTCAACAATATTCTTCCATGTCTTTTATGTTCTTAGGTTTACGCTCATGAAGAAAAGCAAGGAAAGACTCATTGACAGATGACATAACTTTATCTCGAAGTAATAAGTCCATAAGGGCTTCATATGTTTTTTCTGTTTTAGAAAGCTCAATCCAACGTGTGAATATAAGAAGACGTTTCTTCGTAATAAAGTCAGAGAACTCTACTCCAGTTTCTGGTAGCATTGTCTTAAAACGAAGACGATAATCTTCTTCTTTTAATTGATATCTTTTAAGTAATGTTGCCCTGACAACATCATAGTTAGTTCTGTCAGGTTCCTCTACTGCCTTTACAGTACTTAATGGTTCACCTGCAAGTAACTCCATCAATTTTCCGACATATTGTTCCTTATCTACCTTATGCGTTACGCATGCTAATTGAAATCTATCAATGTAGAACGTTATGTCGTCCCTTAGAGGGTTGAAAGAAGGTAATTTGACCTTATAAGAACTCTCCTTTATCTTACCCGAAGTTGCTTGAGGAGCACTCATATTCATGACCTTTAATTTCTCCAACTCCAAAGCTAATAGTTTTTCCTCATGTTCCATTTTTGCTTTCCTTTCTTCAGCAGCAGCTGGAAGTGTTCTCTCTTCAGCAGCAGCTTGAAATTTCCTCTCTTCAGCAGCAGCTTGAAGTTTTCTCTCTTCAGCAGCCTGTTGTTGCTGAATTCTTTTACCTTCAGTTTCTCTTTCCAATCTTTTCTCCTCAGCTTTTTGTTTTTTATCTTCGGCCTTCTGTTTGTCAATCTCCAATTTCTGCGCCTTGTCATATTGAGTAACCGCAAATACCTTTAACTCCTCATTAGTCATCGCAAGGGATCTCCCTTGCTCAATAGTCTAATGTAAACATTCTGTCTAATAATGTACTATCAACACCTGAAATAACAATACACTTTATATCCCAACCTCAGTTGGAGATAAGTCTTTGTCAAAGTCTTTGTATACTCACTTCACTTTATTCTATCCGAATCTCCGTGGGAGACAAGTCTTTTAATCAAAAACTTGTATAATCACCTTGTTTCTCTATAATAATATCATCATAAATAACCTCTATCTGAAAAGTGCATCATATTAATAATAATAGCCCATGACCAAGTATATATATATATACATATAGACTGTGTATGATAAACAAGTATACGATACCAATACAAAGACAAGAATATAGAACAACCGAAAACGTTCGCAGAAGTCAAATTAAAAATAAAGCATAATTAAATCTAATGTTGCAAAGAATTGCAATGATAACTGCGAAAAATTAAACAAAACAAATGACAACACTGTTATAAACAAAAAGATGTATAGAAATAAATGAAATGAAGAGAAGGCAGACAAATACAAACAAATGAAATCAAAAGTAAAGAAAAAAAAATTTCACAACAACAACGATGAAAAGCACACTTCGTCACAGCTAAACAAAAATAGCAACAATTGTCGCTAGCAAATTTCACTGTGGAAAATTAGCACAGTCCCTAAAGAAAACGCTCACAATAGACCCTTGGTTATGTGGGATATTCTATTGAAAGACACCGCCCACCCTTGAACCCGCAAAATATACACACTAACACAACATGTAAACAAAAAACATGTAAACAAAGAATGCATGAAAGATGTAAATACACAAAATAAAGAATGTGTATAGAGGAAGGCTCAGCTGAACATAAATAAAGGCACAGTTTAACACATAAACGGGCCACTTATCTCAAGCACAATCTTCAAACACCCGCAAGATGCAGTACAATGCGGTAGAACTATAAACAGTAAAGGTAGACGATCCACCGTTGAAGTACCCAGCAACTTAACAACAGGTAGTGGACTCCAAATGTCCAGCTACAATGTCATACCCAACAAACCAGTTGAAACCGGAAGATCCAACGTTGGTTTGTGTAGACCGTAATATGTAAACAGTAGCTTGAACTGTTTACAATCTGAGCTTTGACGTAAACAACGTGACTTGGACGTAACAATATATGGCCATTGGCAACTGTCAAAATGCAGAAGGATGTTTATCTTCGTAGTACAGCGTAAATGAACTTCAAAAGCAGCTGTGGTCCATGAAGCAGTATAAGGCGTTGACCTGCTTAATACTGTTCGCTGCGTAGCTGACACTCCACAATGTTATCTTGAAAGACCCACGAATCTGGCCTACCAGATTGTTAAATGCTGTTTTGTGGGTAAGGTCGTGTCGTGCCTGGACAGTGTAATGTCGTCGTGGATTTGGGTCACCAAATATTGAGGCGCTGACAGGGTGTAACAAAACAGACACTCAAACAATGTACAGCTTCCCAGGAGTGTAATGCTCGTAATAGGATGTGGTTGAGAGTGTAGGTGTGTATGTAGATATCAGCAGATCGTGGACACAAAGTCGTATAGGATCTTATGTAGTTGCACACCAATCTCACTAAACCACAAGTAGAAGTCATAAATGTAGTTAGTACTGATGACTTTTCTTCAAACATTTATTACAGGACATACGCTGATAGACGACACAGTCAATTGAACAAGGATCATGGACATTTCATGTGTGGTAATGATTATAAAAATCGAGCATCATAAATCTTGCATAGCTCATGTGTAAGATGCTAGTAACGCTGGCTTGACAATCTACGATCTTTCATACTGTAGCTCAGGGCCCCCGACTAAACGCGTCAGGTAGTCTTTTAACAAATATACCGCACGATAAAGGCGGTTCCAGTTGCTTAATATCAAAGTCTATGAACTTGTTTAATGAAAGTCAAGACTTCTTTTGGCTACGCCCGCCAGACACTTCTTCTTCTGCTCAAAGATATCGGCCGTAATGTCGGGCCTCTATAATAATGTGAACAACTGTGTATTCTTCATAGGCAGGCATAATCATCCATGCCGAAACATACCGCCAACATGCGGTTTTTTCATCATAATATCTCTTCACTGGGCTTCTGTATAATAGTTAGATGAATAGTCTTAGTTGGCTACATCGAGCACACATAATGGACTCTGCATCTCAAAGAACTGTGAGCTGTACTCACAGGTTGACACAAAATGTTCTGCAATCTAGGCATAATAATAAAGTTTCTTTTACCTTTGACAGAATCCGAGAAATACACAAATAGCAACTGTCGTCATTCTTGACGAACAGAATAACTCTGGAGAGAATCACTAACATCACAGTCACACAGAAGACTATCTTTTCCCCAGATAATGCAGAGAAGTACAACGGACATACTAGTCCGGTCAGAACCCAGTTCATCAATCCCTGACGGAAGTCTCTCCCTTCGCGCTCAAAAAAACTTGCGCATGCGTAGACAGAACAGATCTTCTTCCTCGTTCGTCCTGAAAAGGACGGTGGTTGCGTTGTGTCTGTTTACGCCTAAGCTGTGATATCTGCACCTTTCGGTCGACACATCCGACTTCTGCACGGCATTTTTTGGGACCGGGTTTGCCTTCCCTCTTCGATCCATGCTCGCTCAGCCAGACTGCACTGCTGCAGACTGTTTCCACGACCACCACGTGGAGGTGGAGCACGGTCTTGACTAGCTCTGGTTCGCTGGTCCTGACGAAGGCAGTCAAGCTATGAGTCGCTGACTGCGTTCACTATTGCTGCATATTCGGGTCCCAGAACAGATCTGAGAACAGCTAACCCCCCGATTTAAGACAGATCAACACAATGAATAAAACACAGGGAAGAAAACCCCAAATCAACCTGTCCCAGGGAGATAACATACAGTACTCTAACTTAGATCATCAAAAAATATTAAATAGCTTTACGTCTTATGAAACCGTCAAAAACGACAGCAACATATATATATATATATATATATATATATATATATATATATATATATATATATATATATATATATATATATATATATATATATATATATATATATATATATATATATACATACAGTAGAAACTCTATAAATTGACCACCCAAGGGACTGTAGCAAACCGGTCAACATACGGAGGTGGTCAACATACGGAACGAGGCCTATTGTTCTAATACTATACTTCCTTGAACAGCTTATATTGAAGAATACAGTATCATACGAAATCGTACATAATCACAACATCAAATCAAATCATCAACATCGAGGCCCTATTGTTCTAATTATACTTCCTTGAACAGCTTATATTTTTATCATGGTTTCAACATCGGTTTTATCATGGTTTAATAATTCTTTCTGAAAAAAGGAGTCAATCTTGCTCTGTGTCTTATTCTTTTACAAACATAAGTGGAGAAAGCACTCTCAACGCTGGCTACACCACTCAACATACCTGGGCATGTTTCCACAGCAAATGACTTCAACTGCATTATCAGATGATTGACAGCCTCTTCTTTTGGAGTCTCTGCAATTGCTGTGTCATCGACACTTACTTCTTTAACTTCACCAGCTGCTTCATGCACTGTTATGCTTGTCTGTACTTCGGTCAATATCGTTGGAAATTTCCTTCTGGGTCAGGTTCATTACAGGTTGCCACCTCATCATCCATTGCAATAAAACCTTCAAAATCTACTCCTTCGAATTCGGCAATTGGCGATGGACTGTCCGATGGGGCTAAAACATCATGCCCTTGGGTTGTGACAAATTCATATTTCTTGAAACACTTCTGTATCGTTTCCGGCTGAACTTTATTCCAAGCAGAACTGATCCAGAGGACAGCATACAGAGCGTTAATTGATGCAGCGGATAAAGTTGCTTCCACAGTCGGACCACCGATCTGTGTTTTAGTAATGACCCACTGCAGGAGCTGGGCCCGGTAGTGCATTTTAAAAGTTTTGATGATGCCTTGGTCAAGAGGTTGGGTTTTTGAGGTCGTATTTGGAGGCAGAAATTTCAGTGTCTCGTTTGTGAGTTGTTCCACTTGTGGGTTCCCAGGACAGTTGTCTACTGTCAGTAGAATAGACCATTTCTTCTTCCTCATTTCTCGGTCGATTCCCTTACCCACTCCTCAAATAAGGCGCCACTCATCCATTGCGGATTTGTTTGATCTCCAAGTGACGGGAAGGTCTTCGTGCTTCAGGTTCTTGAATGCGCGTGGCTTTGCTGATTTACCAATCACCAAAGGCTTTAGTTTCTCTCCGGTTGAGCTAGCGCAAAGCATAACTGTGAAGCATTCTTTGGAAAGTTTTCCGCTCTTACATTTGTCACCCTTCATGGCGAAGCTCCTGTCAGGCATCGCCTTGAAAAAGAGTCCGCACTCGTCAGCATTAAAGATGTCGTCGTCTTTGAAGCCTCTGGCGAAGTAAGGAAACTTTTTGATGAACTATTCCACAGCTTCTACTGGAACTTCATTGGATTCACTACACAACACTTTCTGGGAAATCGCGGGTCGCAGTTTAAATTTCTCGAGCTAACCACTTGATGCTTGGAAATTTTCTGCCACCCCGAATTCCCTTGCGAATTTTTTAGCAACTTCTTGAATCATCGGCCCGGAGATTCGGGAGTTAACTGCCCTCATTTGTTTGAACCAGTTTAATGTGGCTTCATTGACTTCATCTAGGGGAGTTTTCCTCCTTTTCCGCTGTAGATCTCCGCTTTCCTTACCACATCTCTCCAAGTACTCATGTTTACGTTTCTGGATGTTGCTAACTGCGGTCTTGCTAACCCCAAAATGTTCTGCCATCTTTCTTTGGCTGCTGCTTTCCAGAAAATGTAGAAGATCAACCTTTTCCTTCATTGTCAGCTCATTGAGTTCTTTCCTTTGGGCCATCAAAAAGGTTAGGTTAATTTTGTCAACGATAGGCAGGGCAGTCATAGCAAGAATGAAGATTTTGCGTAGACGTTGGTCTTTTTATACTGCATGTTTGCGGAAAAATCAAAGAGGTTAGATTAATTTTCTTTGTCGGCAAGCATCATTCGAAAATCGGTCAGAAAGCCAGTGCCGACAAAATTCAAAGACACTGATTTTCTTTTTAAAACTGGTCAAGTAATAGAGGGTAAATTACTATTGTGTGTCATAGATACAACTTAAAGAGGTCGTCAACTTATAGAGGTCCTCTTCCATTAAGTACATTTGGTGCGTGTCCGGTCTATGAAAATGTGGTCATCTTCGGGAGGTGGTCAATATATATATATATATAAAACAGAATAATATACAAATTTGTCTACTAAAAGAACGTGTCTTGATATACTCAAAGACGAAGTTCACTTAACACTATCTGTAAAATCCTCAAATTGCCAAAATTATGGATTCTTGGGAAATCCTGAAATCGCTGCCTTTTCTCGCACTTCTCTCCTATTTATACCATTTCTTCTTTTTTTCCAGCCAATTTTCATACGATGCATTCTTTTTTCACACGGTACATTACCTACATTTGCACACGTTTTCTCAGCTTTTCGACTTTTCCCACGCGTCTCTCTGTCTCTAAACAATGAAAAAAAAACCAAAATAGCAACTCTCACTACAGAAAATGTTCCATTCAAAACACGCATTCAATATTATTATCTGGGACTGCACTATCTGTGTCTCTCTTAATCGTGACTGCCAACTGAACTTTAATGACCTTGCGTTTTGTACGAAAACGCCTTATTTGCGTTACGTCTGTTATTTCTACATTCTAACACGTATAAATGGTAGTGTAGTAAGCTATGCGTTTACAAAAGTAGAGCGCATTAGAGTTACAAAACAGAAAGATGAAAGAAGATAAAGAGGTACACAAGATGAAACTGAAAGAAGAAAAAGAGTTAAAGGAAAGAGAATTAGAGTTAAAAGAGAGGAGGATGAAGGAAGATAAAGAGGTACAAGAGATGAAACTAAAAGAGGAAAAAGAGTTAAGAGAGAGAGAGAGAGAGAGAGAGAGAGAGAGAGAGAGAGAATTAGAGCTACAAGAAAGGAAGATGAAAGAAGATAGACAGATGGAATTAGAAAAGGAGAGATTAAGAATAGCATTAGAAGAGAAGATTGATAAGGAAATAGATTTGAAAAGACTAAAACTAGAAGCGAGTGGTCAGAACTTGACTCCAAGGGAGTCCCATCGTCCCTTTAGGTTGCGTTTGCCGAATTTTAATGACAAGATAGACAGTTTGGACTTCTTTCTCGAGAGATTCGAGGACGCTTGCATGGTCTGGAAGGCTAACCGAGACGAGTGGTCGTCGTTGCTTTCCGCATTATTCGTTAGGCCAGCAATGGAGACTCTTTACATCCTACTGCTTGATAAACGAGGGGATTACGATAAAGTAAAAGAGAGATTGCTCCGGAAATTCCGCCTCACGGCTGATGGATACCGTACCCGATTTAGAAACGCATTGACCAGTGCAGACCAGAACATCAAAGATTTTATCTCGAAGATTAAGCTTTTGCTTAATATGTGGATCGAGATGAAGGGCATTAGCAAGGACTATGATAGCTTGGTAGATCTAGTGATACGGGACAAAGTGTTGTCTTCATGCTCGTCGGAGCTTGTCGCATTTTTTCAAGAACGGCAGCCAAAAGAAATTGTGTCTAAATCGCAGCTGGGGCATCACTGTTTTCTCGCCCATCCGGGCAAGCCCATCAAACGATCCGTCCTGTCAGATACGTTAGTAGCAGGCGTCGTGAAGGTCCAAAGACAACCGTCGCAACGGTGGTCGGGCAGTGTCGAAAGTTCTCAGGCAGTGATTCGATAGGCCGCCCCGTCTCTGACATTCTCCGAGAGGCAACTACGATAATTTCAGAACGCATCAGAGATTACAGCCGAGGTGGAACAACCGACACTCTGGTCCGTCATTATCTGACGTAGAAGAGCGCCAAATGCTTAAGCAAGTGCGCTTTGATGAGTCTCGAAACGAAGATAGGCACTTTAAAGAGAAACCGGTCAACAGAGGAGTGGATCCTCAGAGAGTCTATCTTCTGACTCCGAGGTGTGATCGTCACCGGTTAGCAAAACTATTAGGAGTCCGCATGGCGAATCAAATAGGAAACGCCGATGTTCCACGTGAAATGGTAATGCAGACGTGTGTGCTACCCCGATCGAACACGCGAATTCCGCGTACGTGTTGGACACAGTCAATAGCAAGGACTGTGTGGGGTGCCGACCTCTGTTTCATTCAGACGATAGGTTAGTGTTACGTTGCGGACACGCTCTACCGTGCCTGTGTGCGGTCCATGAGACTAGGAATTTTGTGCTCCACAGAGGTATGGTGGAGGAGAAACCAGTCTCGGTTATGAGGGACACAGGGTGCACTACATTTGGGGTTCTTCGTTCCTGTATCGACGAATCCTGCCTCACAGGCAAAACTATGAAATACACCCCATTTTGGGGACAAAGATGAGTCTTACCCCCAGGCGTGTATTAATATGGACACTCCGATCCTATCAGGTAGAGAGAACGCGTTTGTCCTCGACAACCCTGTTTCCGACGTGGTCGTCGGCAATTTACGAGGGGTACATGACGGTACGGGACATTCTGAAGCATTGTCTCAGCAACACCGTAGACCCGGAGCTGTTGATCAGGTGACATTTTTATCACCACCTGAGAAGAAAGTGCATCAGCGACAGGGTGCGGGGCAGGCATCATTCGGTACGCTGAGTCCAGTGCGAAGGCACAGGAATATTAAAAATAAAGGTGTTTCCGAGGCCCTGATAGCAAGTGACCGCACAGTATGGATCCACGATGTCCCTCTGAGTGTTAGTTGGCTTACACTAAGACGTGCGTTTAATGAGGTCACACCAGTGAAGTTCGTGGAGGTCTTGTCTTCGCCAGACAAAACGAAGATAGCGCGAGTTACATTCGCGATTAAATGGGGTTCGCGTGATGCAATCATGTGTAAGCACATGTCATTGCTTCATAACCACCTGCTGATAGCCCAGCGATCGCGAGAGAGAGAGAGAGAGAGAGAGAGAGAGGAATCGTGTTTCACGTTCAATGAACCAAACTTTTGAGTCTGACCCACTCCATCAGTACTGTTATTGAAGGAGTCCATAATGTAGTAGCAGACGCCCTGTCCCGATTGTAATTTTTGGAAAGGACAGGAGCGTTTCACGAGGTGTATTATTATTATTATTTTTTTAAATATATATGACATTGTGTAGCAAGTAACTGCAAATTGTTTACAGTTGATTCCATTTTATGTGTGAACATCATAAGTCCTTGTAAAGAGTATGTATGTGGGCACAATGTAGCCAAAAGGCAGATTGTTGATTAGGTAGCAGTAAGGAAGAGCACTGGAGTGTATGATACAGATATTTAGTTACCCTTTGGGACGTGTACGTAGATACATAAGTGAGGCAACTATTGTTATTTTTCAGGTTGCCATTACCTCAAGTAAGAGGTTTGTACTCAATTTTGAATTTTTTCCATGTTACCAACTTTGTATATGTGAGATTGGCATGGGACAAGAATGGCATGGTCAGGACAGATGATGCGGCAGGTATGTCTTGGAACCTCTGATGAGGTCAGGGCCCACCATTCTCTAGAGGGAAGAAAACGCGGCGTTCTTTCTTAAAAGGGGGTAGAGTGGAATTCGCGGCGCAATTTCGCTGTACGGGTCACCGTTTGTTCGCATGGGGAGCAAGTCATTCGGAAGTCGCCGTGTGGCTGACGAAAGTTGATGAACGACTGAGGTCAAGTGACCGGTGGGGAATTTAGGCGCCAACGGAGTCGCGGGGCATTGCGGGCCCATGTGTCATCCTGGATGGACGTTCGCTACTAGCCAATTTCTGTCTACCCTGGGATGGAGTTTTTTCTGAAGACATCGTTTGGCCATGAGTGCCTTGTCCCGTGCCAGTAGTTGAGAGTTAGTTAGTCTCTCTGGTTTATATTTGTGACAGGCAGTTTGTAAGTCCGATCGTGTTTTTGGTAGTTACTAATCGTCCTTATAATTTAGCCTGGTTTTCGCCATTTATGCGAGTGGAACTCACATTGAAGTAGTTCGGCGCCATTTTGCCTGAAGTTGTACTAAGATTTAGCTAGTAGTGTTTATGTTTTCAATCATTATGTATTCCCCTTGGTCGTGTCTTGGCCAAGTGGTCTTGTGATTTAATAAAAGGGATTGAAGCTGTTACGCTTTGCTATCTCATTATGTCAGCAAGTGTGCGTGGTCATCCTCTACTATAAACGAGTCAGCTTTATAGTAAATCCACACGGCAGTGGTATAGCCCTATGAGCGGTGGTAGAAAGCTAGCACCTTCCCCCACCTGGTCAGAGGTTCTGACATTATCAGATGTGTGGTAATTGTTAAGATTGAGAAAAATTTACTGAAGACACAAAATCTATCTATACAATTGTTGAAACATCAGTCCGATAGACATGTGCCTATATGGTTAAGATAAACAAATAGTAGAAACGATTTCGAAGACTGTCAGTTTTACAAGAAGAACAGGTTGACAGTCTTTCCATTCCTCCTCATCATGTTCATTTCTGTCTTCAGTTCTTTTCACCATGTGTTTTCCGCTATAGTTTCTCTTACCTTGGATTTTTCATAACAAGGATCGCCTGGTAGTACTATCAACATGGTTGACACATTGTGTATCCTATTCATTTCTAGCACAATGTTTTTCATGCGGTGTGCCGCAGCACACTAGTGTGCCTCCGCGCCTATTAAAGTGTGCCGCAAAAAACTTTGTAAATTTACTACATGAAGTATATTTTTAGTTATCATTGTATTGTAAAACTGATCTTACAGCTTGAATTCATTCACTAATAATTGGAGCTATTAACTGCTTTGTATATATATATATATATATATATATATATATATATATATATATATATATATATACATATATACATATATACATATATACATATATATATATATATATATATATATATATATATATACAAATATACATATATACATATATATATATATATATATATACATATATATATATATATATATCTATATATATATATATATATATATATATATATATATCTATATATATATATATATATATATATATAGATATATATATATATATATATATATATATATATATATATATATATATATACATACATACATACATACATACATACATACATACATACATAATCAGAATCTTTATTCTCCATAAAATACATTAATATGTACAGACATGATATAATAGATACAACATGGCAAATAGGAGAATCATTAGAATTTACATAAAGTGTTGAAGACGTCTCAAGTAGTTATATGTGGGTGTTTTTACATCGAACCTTTGTGTTACACATACATAAAAAATTTTAAGCTTTCTAAAAGACATTGGCATATAATGATATGGTATACCCTGCCAAAAATGAGAATTATTGAAATTTACAAAATGTGTGAGGAATACCATTCAAGTAGAGCAATATGGTTGTTTTTACATGGAGGTTTTATCAGAATTTTGTTTGCCATAAAAAAACTTTGACAGCTAGTGGCGTGAGATATTAAATATAGCATCAAATACAATAGTCGTATGGTATAGTATACAGAGGAGCACAATTGAGTGTAGACTGTGTGGAAAACATCCCAGCAATTCAAAATGGGTGTTTTTTACATCGAAGTTTCCATATTCTGTAAGAACCTATAATTGCACTAATACTGACATATTTACATAAAACCTTTGCTTCAAATTTCCGCAACCCTAGCGACATTAATCCACTCACACACTTTGCATGCACATGACCCAAACTACCAATTATCAGTACGATTACATGCGTACGGTAGCCTAGTTCGTTAATTTCTGCAGTCAATGGATAGTACTTATCAAATTTATGTTGGTAACATTTATCTAAATGGGCATCATATGGTATTGCTGCCTCCACTATAAAAGCTGTTTTGTTCTGTCGATTGATTATTGTTAAATCAGGTTTTACGGCATGAGTCTTAAATGAGGCGTTGCTGCTGCCGAAAAGTGATGGTTTAACTATTATCTCTTTGTTTATTGTTATGTCACTTTTATTATTGTATGCAGATTTCAGTTTCTCATAAATAATGTCTACAGCTCTATTGTGCCTTTGTTGGTATAATGTTTGAAATTTGGTACATCCATTCAATAAATGTGACACTGTTTCGTATGGGTGGTTACATATTTTGCACATTTTCGTGTATGTCTGTGGGTAGTATAGATGTAAAAGACTTTCGCATTCCAGCAACTGTAACCTCGATCTCACAGCAAATGAAAGTATTTTATCACTTAATTTAACATTAGATAGAAAACTAGATGACAATGAGTGGTTTACACATTTCATTTCGCGCACTATTCTCCCTTGTGACGATTTACTTTTTAGTTCACTTAGAATTAGGTTAAGTTTATGTGATTTAAATCCAGAATAAAAAGCATTTGCTGACTTGTATGTTAGACTTACATCTTCATCTACGTCTAATTGTACACTGTAATGGCCACTGTCATCCACTTTCACACTCACTCCTTCACGCGCGCATTCTTCATTCAGTTCTACCCAAAATGATCTTGGCCAATTCACCTTCGATCTTTTAGCTAGATGGTTTGTTTCGTTTAACTCGTAGCTTGCAAAGTTATTCCTATCTTCACCTACTTGGTCTATTTTACGTTTTTTCATATGTCTATCTAACGAGTTTATTGCTGCAGTTTTTACAAGATTATCATCACAATTGAGCATACATACATACATACATACATACATACATACATACATACATACATACATACATACATACATACATACATACATACATACATACATACATACATACATACATACATACATACATACATACATACATACATACATACATACATACATACATACATACATACATACATACATACATACATACATACATACATACATACATACATACATACATACATACATACATACATACATACATACATACATACATACATACATACATACATACATACATACATACATACATACATACATACATACATACATACATACATACATACATACATACATACATACATACATACATACATACATACATACATACATACATACATACATACATACATACATACATACATACATACATACATACATACATACATACAACATACATACATACATACATACATACATACATACATACATACATACATACATACATACATACATACATACATACATACATACATACATACATACATACATACATACATACATACATACTTACATACATACATACATACATACATACATACATACATACATACATACATACATACATACATACATACATACATACATACATACATACATACATACATACATACATACATACATACATACATACATACATACATACATACATACAACTACATACATACATACATACATACATACATACATACATACATACATACATACATACATACATACATACATACATACATACATACATACATACATACATACATACATACATACATACATACATACATACATACATACATACATACATACATACATACATACATACATACATACATACATACATACATACATACATACATACATACATACATACATACATACATACATACATACATACATACATACATACATACATACATACACACACACATACACACACACATACACACACACACACACACACACACACACACACACACACACACACACACACACACACACACACACACACACACACACACACACACACACACACACACACACACATACATACATACATACATACATACATACATACATACATACATACATACATACTCAGAATCTTTATTCTCCATAAAATACATTAATATGTACAGACATGATATAATAGATACAACATGGCAAATAGGAGAATCATTAGAATTTACATAAAGTGTTGAAGACGTCTCAAGTAGTTATATGTGGGTGTTTTTACATCGAACCTTTGTGTTACACATACATAAAAAATTTTAAGCTTTCTAAAAGACATTGGCATATAATGATATGGTATACCCTGCCAAAAATGAGAATTATTGAAATTTACAAAATGTGTGAGGAATACCATTCAAGTAGAGCAATATGGTTGTTTTTACATGGAGGTTTTATCAGAATTTTGTTTGCCATAAAAAAACTTTGACAGCTAGTGGCGTGAGATATTAAATATAGCATCAAATACAATAGTCGTATGGTATAGTATACAGAGGAGCACAATTGAGTGTAGACTGTGTGGAAAACATCCCAGCAATTCAAAATGGGTGTTTTTTACATCGAAGTTTCCATATTCTGTAAGAACCTATAATTGCACTAATACTGACATATTTACATAAAACCTTTGCTTCAAATTTCCGCAACCCTAGCGACATTAATCCACTCACACTTTGCATGCACATGACCCAAACTACCAATTATCAGTACGATTACATGCGTACGGTAGCCTAGTTCGTTAATTTCTGCAGTCAATGGATAGTACTTATCAAATTTATGTTGGTAACATTTATCTAAATGGGCATCATATGGTATTGCTGCCTCCACTATAAAAGCTGTTTTGTTCTGTCGATTGATTATTGTTAAATCAGGTTTTACGGCATGAGTCTTAAATGAGGCGTTGCTGCTGCCGAAAAGTGATGGTTTAACTATTATCTCTTTGTTTATTGTTATGTCACTTTTATTATTGTATGCAGATTTCAGTTTCTCATAAATAATGTCTACAGCTCTATTGTGCCTTTGTTGGTATAATGTTTGAAATTTGGTACATCCATTCAATAAATGTGACACTGTTTCGTATGGGTGGTTACATATTTTGCACATTTTCGTGTATGTCTGTGGGTAGTATAGATGTAAAAGACTTTCGCATTCCAGCAACTGTAACCTCGATCTCACAGCAAATGAAAGTATTTTATCACTTAATTTAACATTAGATAGAAAACTAGATGACAATGAGTGGTTTACACATTTCATTTCGCGCACTATTCTCCCTTGTGACGATTTACTTTTTAGTTCACTTAGAATTAGGTTAAGTTTATGTGATTTAAATCCAGAATAAAAAGCATTTGCTGACTTGTATGTTAGACTTACATCTTCATCTACGTCTAATTGTACACTGTAATGGCCACTGTCATCCACTTTCACACTCACTCCTTCACGCGCGCATTCTTCATTCAGTTCTACCCAAAATGATCTTGGCCAATTCACCTTCGATCTTTTAGCTAGATGGTTTGTTTCGTTTAACTCGTAGCTTGCAAAGTTATTCCTATCTTCACCTACTTGGTCTATTTTACGTTTTTTCATATGTCTATCTAACGAGTTTATTGCTGCAGTTTTTACAAGATTATCATCACAATTGAGCATACATACATACATACATACATACATACATACATACATACATACATACATACATAATACATACATACATACATACATACATACATACATACATACATACATACATACATACATACATACATACATACATACATACATACATACATACATACATACATACATACATACATACATACATACATACATACATACATACATACATACATACATACATACATACATACATACAATACATACATACATACATACATACATACATACATACATACATACATACATACATATACAATGATAGGAAACTCTTTACAGAGCGATACAACAGGAAGCAATCTGATCATCAGAAGAAGTCCCCCCGTCCGACAAGTGTTTCGGCCCTATATACTCCTTAAAAGCAGTTAATAGCTCCAATTATTAGTGAATGAATTTGGAAGTTATTTATGGTTCCGTCTGAGTAGAGTGGATGGTGACAGTACGTGAGAAAAAGGTGTGAGTAATAGATTTCACGGGTGAATAGCTTAATGAAAAGATCTGTCTCTGGAATGAATGCGTTTCTCTAGTTCAGCCTATCTATACGAGTATAATTTAGTACAAGATGTGGTAAAATGGGATGTTATAAATATTTATAGGGGACTTAGTGTACTGACTGAGATCAGCTGTGAAGGTATCTGTATCTAATAAGTGTGGTGTATTACAGATGACCTTACTTGCTACCACATTTATACCTCAGTCAGAATTATTCTGGAATATTGTGATGACTACGTTAAATGTCTAGGGTTATGAAAATGATGAAGTGTAAGTCACAACAACAACAGACAGATAAACAATTTAATTTATTCCACAACACTTTACAACACTGTGACACTCACACACATATAACACTCTATAAGACTATCTTACATGAGTCAAGTGTAAAGTTTCAAATATATATGTAATAATTCTTTTCAATAATGGATATCCTGATTCAACTACACAGTGAACCAGGAATCACAATCAAATGTAATTACAAGTAGTATGTACACAGTTTATAAATATAATCTTTGTATTGACATTTTTTATTATTCTTATCCTATGTGTGTAAGTTGTGAAGTAGTAATATGAGGTAATACTGGTTTTGTTTTTCAAGCTAGGTTGTTGTTTGTCATCATGACTTCAAGTGTTTGATTATCTTGGAAATAGTATTGGGAAAAGTTCATAGTTCCTGTCATTTGAAACAGTTTATTGTCCCTCTGTGTTAAATATACTGTCAATTTTTGAGGGGGGGGGGGGCACATAATGTTGAGCTACTCTGGCCACAGAAGCTTATCTTTCGTGATGGCGGCAGGAAAAGACTCCTCTGCTCGATTGCTTCCTGTGTTCTGGAGACACCTCACTGGTCGCTATCTGGACCAAGGAGTATGCTGTCAGCCTCTGGATTCAGCAAAACTCAGACCAGGTGCTGCTTCAATAACTTAGGACCACGGTCCCTGAAACAAGAAAGTTGTACCTCCTACTTCAGATCTAATTTATAATCTATTTCCACACTGAACACAATACATAACAAACACTGAGTTCAGAGCGGTAGGCCAACTGCTAGCTTCATCTGAAACAATTTACGCCAGTATACTCCTCCCTAATGGTTACTACGCCTCTGCAATTCTAGCATTAGTTCTTTCTAGTCAATAAGATAGGTGTCAGTGTACTATTTGGCAATTCCATGCAGTTTTCTTTTCTCCGACACGTTCTGTTCAGGTTGGAGCCGTATCTAGCCTTTGCCTCATGTTTTCTACTGAACCACACACATATACAGACATAAATTATCAATTTACATTCAATTTTCATTAAAAAGATATCAAATATGTCAAGCTTACCACAATTCATGGAAATAATACACAAATACGTTGACTAGCGATGAATATGGCACAAATTCCGATCTGCCTCGGTCCCAGACTTTTATTTAGAAAAATATCTGGATCTCAACGCACTGTTTCTTAGTAAGTTTATTTTAAAATGTGGCACTGAACTGACGCTCCTAATTGACTATATTGGCGGGTCTAACCAATCGGGCCATGTTTACACAGCTTTTCAAAAAATTTTACCCTTCTCACGTTTCCCCTAACAACCAAAATTAGTAGTTGTAGTCCGACTAATCGTGTTTAGCCTTACATTTACTTCTATCCAATCAAATAGGATTTTACATGGTGGCCCACTTCCCGTAAAATAGTGGTTTCAAAACATGCCACTGTGCGATTATTATTTGGTGTTGTCTGACACCCTCACCATTTTATTTTGGCTATAATTTGTTAATTCCTAGACTATTTGCGTAACACTTAACATATTCTTTGTCAGCAAGTCCTAAGAAACCCAAATATATAAATTTAATGGGGCTAAGGGGCTGCGTTCAAAATATGCATTTTCTTCTAGGATAGTCGTGTATTTTTATTTTTATCGATTTAGAACCGCCACCTGTCCTGCCTTTTCGACTGTTCTGTCATACTAATGTCAGGATTTCAGACATAAAACAGTAGAATGTCATGTTTCCCAATAAGCATTTTACAGGTTTTTAAACCTAACTCTCGTAGTTGTAGTGTTTTTTATCACTGTCTATTTGAAAAAAGTTAGTGCTTCTGGCCTTACGCTTGGGGTGGCATTAATTATATATCGCGAGACGCGTGTTAGTGTTGCATGCGTTCCTGCTTTCAGCCCTCACTCTCTCTATCCTAATTCCATCTGTCCTTCCGTTTATGTTAACGTAGTGTATAAAATGAAATTAATGGAAGTATTAATTTAGGTCATTACGCAGTGTGCCTAGCTCAAGGTTTTCTTAGAAATACAGTACACGTTTTATTGTAGAAAGCGTGTAGTGATGCAGTAGGCTTTACTATCAACGTGAAACGTTACAATTTGCAGACGAAGTAGAAAACAAGGGGGATTTTTGTACGCCATTGTGACGGCACTGTACTTTTACCATTTCTCTTTCCTTTTATTGAATTTATGTGTTAGGCTTTACATTTACCTTTAATTTATATATGTGGATTTAGATTGTTTCACGACAAATTCTCCCCTCTTAAAACCGACGTTATATGTCAGTCTATAATTCTATATACACATAGAGAAATTTATTATTATTTCTGGGGCTTACGGTGATTCTCATCACACGGATGGCTGCTTAAAAAAATCCGCATCACCGGTTCGCTAATTTTATTTTTTATCATGGATTAATGCAGGTGGGTCAATTCAAAGTAGGCACGACTCAAGAAATCTGCCCCAGACCTCTGCAATTCAAGAATCCATTTCAGATATGTTACTGTACAGCTGCAAGTGTTACGGCTTGTCTTACTACTGCTTAGCAATCAATATTCACCATTTTTTTTCTGACTCTGCTCAACGACATGTCCAGAGAAGATTAGATGTTCCTCAAATTGTACGTTATGAGGAGTTGATGTATATGGTGATATCTGAGTTGTGGAGTGGATCCAATAATTTTCTCATCATTCTAGAGAAGACACTAGGCGCATTCTTCAATCCAAATGGCAATCTGTTAAACTCATAGTGTCCCTCTGAGGTACTAAAAGCTAGGTATGGTCTAACCTCAGGCTTTACTGGAATCTGATAGTATCCTTTACTCAGATCCACTTTTGAGAAATATTTAGCTTTATTTAGTCTGGCAAACAACTGATTTGTATCCGGCAATGGATCCACCTGTCCTTCTGTAATAGCATTCAGTCTCCTGTAATCTATACAGAGTCTATGTTCTCCAGAGGGCTTCCTTAAGAGCACAACACCGGAACTATACGAAGATTCACTGTGTGAAATAATTCCTTCCTTCAATAGATAGTCTATCTCTTCCTTCAAAGCTTTCTCCTTAGCAAACGGAATCGAATATGGTTTCATACAGACAGGTGTGGGGTCTATCAGTTTCATATCATATTCCAATAGGTTTGTATGCCCTGGTCGGTCTGTTAACACCTCTGCATGATCATTTAGAACCTGTTGCACTCTCTCTTTCTGAGTTTTCGTTAAATGTGTACTGATTTTCACCTGTGCTGCTGTCTCACAGGGGTGTAATGGATATTCAAATGATGAAAGTGGTTCCTTTTTCATCTCCATGGCAATGGACAAGGTCAACAAGTGTGTCTCTTCCTGATGTTCTCTTTCCAAATATTTCTTCAGGAGATTCACATGATAGATTTTTTCTCTCCCCTTCTTATCTATCTTATAATTTGTTCTAGACACCTTCTCTAGAACTGTATATGGACCCTGCCATCCAATTTGTAACTTATTCTGACTCCCGGGCAAAAGAAGCAGTACTTCTCTCCCACAGCCAAATTTCTGTCTTTCGCCTTCCTGTTATAATAGGCAGCATGTTTCTTCCTGGCTTGTTTCAAATTTTCATTGGCAAGTTTCCAGCCAGTTTTTAAACGAGTGGTCAGCTCATTCACATATTGGTATGAAGATGTAATATTTTCCTCTGCCTTTTCATCAGTCCACGTTCTTAACAAAGCTACATATGGACCTTTAATTTTGTGGACCTATTTGTCCATGCACCGGTATGGTCTCTTCCACTCGAAGCTCTATAGTGATGATTTTTCTTCCAGAATTATCATTCACAAAACGACCGCTACCAATTCTTTTCTTGGGGCTTTCTCCCCACTTAAAATTCTTGATGAGAGATTTCCTCTCTACATCCTCTTCCTCCAGTTTGTTTAAGTCCGATTGAGGGATTTTCGGCTTATCCTGGGGTAAGACATCTGTTTGCACTCTCCGCATAGTGGCCATTGTAAAACAGTTAAGTGAAGCTTGTCCGTGAAAAGGGGCTTCCCATTCCATTTGGTCCACTTTATCAAATTTATTTTTCTTTTTATTATCAGGCCTAATTTTGCCCCGTGGCGTGTCCAGGTCCTGATCAATGTTCCCACTTGTGGGTGTTCCCTCATGTGCTATGCTACACCTTTCTACAAAATTCTCAATGTCCCATCTTGCTTTGGGCCAATAATAATTGTGAGCCACCTTTTGAATGATGGTACCTATTTTCTCATGTTCTCCATCTGGTTTCACATGTAGGCTCCTTATTAAGTCTGCCCTATATCTTTTGGAAGAACCAGCTGTCCGTGACCATTGGATCTAGCTCCAGTCTTCCTATACATCAACTTGTTTTTCATGTAAAAATCTCCCTTGCCTGGAGTTGTATGACAAGTTGACAATTTTCTGAAACAAGGCTTGAGGGTTTTATCCCCAGCCTGTGCCTTCCTCATCTCTTCTGGAGTGGTATCTAACATAATATCCTCCTCCTGTCTTGAGGTCGACCTGACCTGAAGGGTTGCCATATACACAGGTTTCCTTCTGCAACGGTCAGTGTCATGATTGTCCATCTGACAATTTTTACACCACCTTTTTCCTTGGTTGAAAGATTTTCTTTCATCATATTTCCTTTCATCGAATTGTGGGGTTTTATTTTTATTGTCATACCGTGGCCTATCAAATTGGTGCTTACCTTTGTTTTGATCTCTAGGATCAAATTTATTAAAGTTCTGTGGTGCCCTAAAATTATCTACCTGTTTCTTTTTATTACCTGATACCTCTGCCTGAGCTGCTTGATACCTTTCTGCAACATTTAGTAACTCACCCAGCCTCTCTGCACCTTGTTCCATGAGAAACTTTCTCAGGTCTGGAGCCATGGACTCTCTTAATTGTTCTATAAGGACCATTTCCTTAAGATCTTGGGTTTTCCCCAGAGAAGTCCATTTCTCCAAGTATGTCTCTAACCGTGCAGAGAACTGGTGATAGGTTTCACCTGACAGTAGTTTAGCATTCCTAAATTTTTTCCTATAAAATTCTGCGTTCTTTTCATATCTTAACAAAAGAGCCTGCTTTAGCATGTCATAATTTTCTTGATCACCTCTGCTCATTTTGGCAAAAACTTCATAAGCTGCCCCACGAAGCCCTTGAGATAACTTTAAGCTCCACCTTTCTCTCTCTAACCCATACGTGGTAGCTAATAGTTCATATCTATTTAGATAGCTCTCAATATCATCGTCTTTCTCAACAAAATGATCTAAATGAAAATTCATAGCTGAGGTTGAGGCTCCCTGACTAGCAGTAGCATCAGAGGTAAAGGGACTGGCACCATTTTCAGGAGCATGGCCTTGAAACTCAAACTCCCTTAGTCGTAACTCATGTTCCCTTTGTAATCTCTTCTCCTCCTTTTCTGCTTCCCTCTCTGCAGCTAATCGCTTGTCTTCCCTTTCTGCAGCCTGTCTTCTTTCCTCGGCTTCCCTTTCTGCCTTTTTTCTTCTCTTTCTGCCTCCAATTTCTTAGCCTCAGCCTCAATCTGCAACCTCTTAATTTCTTTTTCAGCCTCTATCTTTCTTTCAGCCTCTTTTTCTAATCTTTCAGATTCTAATTTTCTTTCTGCCTCTTTTTCTAATCTTCTTTCTTCCCGTTCAATATATTTGTCACATTCAGTAGTGACATAGGCAATCATAACTTGCCCGTCCATTCCTAACTCTTTAGCAGTCTGCACAGCAGCAGATCGAAATTTGGCCAGGTCCGCCATTTTCTAACAGGTAAATTTATATAATGTCTAACTAAACAATACAATCTGTAATTAATTATCCAAGGACAACCACAGGCACTGAGAGCTCAACCTTATTTAATTCCACCCAAGGATACCTTTTAAATTTTTATTATTCCCTGCAGTAAATTACCCCCAATATTTATAATAGGGAAAGATTCAAAATCCCGGACAGGACCCCAATATATGTGGTAAAGTGGGATGTTATAAATATTTATAGGGGACTTAGTGTACTGACTGAGATCAGCTGTGAAGGTATCTGTATCTAATAAGTGTGGTGTATTACAGATGACCTTACTTGCTACCACATTTATACCTCAGTCAGAATTATTCTGGAATATTGTGATGACTACGTTAAATGTCTAGGGTTATGAAAATGATGAAGTGTAAGTCACAACAACAACAGACAGATAAACAATTTAATTTATTCCACAACACTTTACAACACTGTGACACTCACACACATATAACACTCTATAAGACTATCTTAAATGAGTCAAGTGTAAAGTTTCAAATATATATGTAATAATTCTTTTCAATAATGGATATCCTGATTCAACTACACAGTGAACCAGGAATCACAATCAAATGTAATTACAAGTAGTATGTACACAGTTTATAAATATAATCTTTGTATTGACATATTTTATTATTATTATCCTATGTGTGTAAGTTGTGAAGTAGTAATATGAGGTAATACTGGTTTTGTTTTTCAAGCTAGGTTGTTGTTTGTCATCATGACTTCAAGTGTTTGATTATCTTGGAAATAGTATTGGGAAAAGTTCACAGTTCCTGTCATTTGAAACAGTTTATTGTCCCTCTGTGTTAAATATACTGTCAATTTTTGAGGGGGGGGGGCACATAATGTTGAGCTACTCTGGCCACAGAAGCTTATCTTTCGTGATGGCGGCAGGAAAAGACTCCTCTGCTCGATTGCTTCCTGTGTTCTGGAGACACCTCACTGGTCGCTATCTGGACCAAGGAGTATGCTGTCAGCCTCTGGATTCAGCAAAACTCAGACCAGGTGCTGCTTCAATAACTTAGGACCACGGTCCCTGAAACAAGAAGGTTGTACCTCCTACTTCAGATCTAATTTATAATCTATTTCCACACTGAACACAATACATAACAAACACTGAGTTCAGAGCGGTAGGCCAACTGCTAGCTTCATCTGAAACAATTTACACCAGTATACTCCTCCCTAATGGTTACTACGCCTCTGCAATTCCAGCATTAGTTCTTTCTAGTCAATAAGATAGGTGTCAGTGTACTATTTGGCAATTCCATGCAGTTTTCTTTTCTCCGACACGTTCTGTTCAGGTTGGAGCCGTATCTAGGCTTTGCCTCATGTTTTCTACTGAACCACACACATATACAGACATAAATTATCAATTTACATTCAATTTTCATTAAAAAGATATCAAATATGTCAAGCTTACCACAATTCATGGAAATAATACACAAATACGTTGACTGGCGATGAATATGGCACAAATTCCGATCTGCCTCTGTCCCAGACTTTTATTTAGAAAAATATGATCTGGATCTCAACGCACTGTTTCTTAGTAAGTTTATTTTAAAATGTGGCACTGAACTGACGCTCCTAATTGACTATATTGGCGGGTCTAACCAATCGGGCCATGTTTACACAGCTTTTCAAAAAATTTTACCCTTCTCACGTTTCCCCTAACAACCAAAATTAGTAGTTGTAGTCCGACTAATCGTGTTTAGCCTTACATTTACTTCTATCCAATCAAATAGGATTTTACATGGTGGCCCATTTCCCGTAAAATAGTGGTTTCAAAACATGCCACTGTGCGATTATTATTTGGTGTTGTCTGACACCCTCACTATTTTCTTTTGGCTATAATTTGTTAATTCCTAGACTATTTGCGTAACACTTAACATATTCTTTGTCAGCAAGTCCTAAGAAACCCAAATATATAAATTTAATGGGGCTAAGGGGCTGCGTTCAAAATATGCATTTTCTTCTAGGATAGTCGTGTATTTTTATTTTTATCGATTTAGAACCGCCACCTGTCCTGCCTTTTCGACTGTTCTGTCATACTAATGTCAGGATTTCAGACATAAAACAGTAGAATGTCATGTTTCCCAATAAGCATTTTACAGGTTTTTAAACCTAACTCTCGTAGTTGTAGTGTTTTTTATCACTGTCTATTTGAAAAAAAGTTAGTGCTTCTGGCCTTACGCTTGGGGTGGCATTAATTATATATCGCGAGACGCGTGTTAGTGTTGCATGCGTTCCTGCTTTCAGCCCTCACTCTCTCTATCCTAATTCCATCTGTCCTTCCGTTTATGTTAACGTAGTGTATAAAATGAAATTAATGGAAGTATTAATTTAGGTCATTACGCAGTGTGCCTAGCTCAAGGTTTTCTTAGAAATACAGTACACGTTTTATTGTAGAAAGCGTGTAGTGATGCAGTAGGCTTTACTATCAACGTGAAACGTTACAATTTGCAGACGAAGTAGAAAACAAGGGGGATTTTTGTACGTCATTGTGACAGCACTGTACTTTTACCATTTCTCTTTCCTTTTATTGAATTTATGTGTTAAGCTTTACATTTACCCTTTAATTTATATATGTGGATTTAGAATGTTTCACGACACAAGACAATCTTTCTCTCCTCTTATATGTAAATATAAGTTTAACTACACACGCACAAAAAAAATATGACTACAAGACACACAAACGTGAAAAACTACGGTTAATTGAGTATGGGTCTGACCAACACACAAAGTTAAGTTTCTTTTGTTGTTTATTATCATTTAAACTTGACAACGCCAAACATCTAAAGGAAGATCAAATAAAATCAGATTTACACACGAGTACATAGGAAAATAACTGAAATAAATATGCTCTGCCCCTCTTGAGAAAATAACCCAAAACGTTAATAACCCAAAGGTCAAAGGTTAGCACTATGTTACAGAATAGACAGTAAAGGAACAAGTTCCTACTAAATGCTACTCAGTAAAGTAAACAATTTTTTAAACAAAATCCAGGTTAGTATGATCCTGTAAGAAAGAAATATATTGGTGATATCCCTTGGAATTACAATGGTTCCTGAATATAAAAATTGTCAGGTGTATTTCAAAAATTGGCCCCAGTCGATCCTCTAACAAACATCATTAATGAGGGACGCCAAATTTCGTGGTTTATTCCTGGATGAACAAATGTCACCTCGAACAGTTAGTGTAGAAAAAAACCGAGATCTTGGGGTTCACAGTAAACAGAGGAAAATACTTCCAGTATTGGGAAACATCTGGTTGCAAAAAAAAACTGTTACAATTGAAAAATGATGATAATCCTATCGCCTGGCTCTATGGTGAGTGCCGATTCTGAAACAGCGGAACTCTTCTGGATAAAAAAAAATCCACTTGGATATGACTGTCAAAAGTCGGCAGTAATGTTTTTGGTTTCACACCCTAGTGGTCTGATAAAATTGAACAAAACATTTCTGTGTAAAAAAAAATTCTGAGTGGCAACTGATAGCTAGTTTCAGAAGACACAGTTTATATATCGCCATGATTGCTCTGATCTATTGATCATGCTACTTTTCACACTATTGTGCGTAGCAGAGATTCGGAAGCATGAGTCCCCCGGATAAAAGTTTTCACGGTCGCTCTGTCGGGCGTTGCTAACCATCATCAGAGACGTAAAACCGTGTAACGGGGTTCTAGGAGATTTTGCCGTATCTGAAGATCAAAGAGTTAACTCCCCTCAGTGTACGAACTTTAATGGCTACGGTGTTTTTTCACGTGCGGTATGTCAGGTATCCGATAATTGTCCGATCAGCTCACTTGAGAAACATGATAAACAAACCTGATTCGCTCCCTGTTATGACTGGCAGGTCGCGAAAGTTGCTATACAACTTCGTTTGATTATGTTCAAAGAAAAGAGGCGTGGATGAAGAATAAGCTTGTGTGAGTAAGACATGCAGAAAAATACGTGGTTTTGCTAGCAAATCTTAGGACGCTAACGGGATTACAGAGGCTCTCGGAATACTGCAAGCTATATTTCCATTACAAGTCACAATATACTTCACAATTATAAAAAAAAAAAAATCAAATTGAGAGTGTTCTTTATTCTAAAATGCCCACAAATTTGTGTTTCTAATTTAGAATGTATTACTGTAATGTTATATTCAGCAGCGGGGCCACATAGGAGTGCAGCAAATTTTTCGAAAATTGAAAAGTGTGCCGGGAACACAGAAAGATTGAGAAACACTGCTCTAGTGTCTTTTTGTTGATACTTTTTCCACTGATAGTTGTCTGGTTCATATCACTAGTTCCCTAATGGTGACCGTGTCGTGGCATTCTAATCTTTCTTCTGTACGCACTCTATCATGTATAAAAGTGTGTAACTTCTTAGATTTTTTAAAAGATATAATTTTGTTGCTTTATGTGTTTTAGAGCCATGCAACAGAACTGATTTTAAATTTGAGTTGAAATGTTTGTGTTGAACTTGATGCCTTGTGAATACCTGAAGTATTCTTATTTTGATTTTACTGTATGTTCCTCTAACTCTGTCTGTATTGCTGCAAAATATAAGTGTGAGTCTACATCTTGTAGTAGAGTTTCTTGAAGTAAACAGATTGTCCTCGAAATACGACTACAATCTCTCGTAATTACGACGGTCATCCCGGAAGTAATGTACTATTATGATTCATTACTTATTACAGTACATGACTGTACAGTACAGTGTCTTTATTGTAAAATATATACTTAGTATTACGTCCCTTTTAAATCAAGATACATCAAGTCAAATATAACAATAAGAATCTTTTATTCAAATGTCAAATCAGTCCCATTGTATGGCTCTGAAACAAGAAGAACAACAAAAATAACAACTAACATGCTCCAAACATTCACAGGAATGTGCTTGCGTATAATAAATGGATTGAAATTGAATGAAAGGGTCCCCGATATGGAACTGATGACAAGGACCAGACCATTGCTAGTGGAACTAGAGATGAGGATAAGACGCTGGCGTTGGGTAGGGCACACATTGGGGAAACATGTTGATGGCATTGCAGAGTGGTCTTTGTTCTGGAGACTCCAAGGGGGAAAGAGAGGTAAAGGTAGATCAATTGGGGCGTGGAGACGAGAGCTAGTGTCAGCGACAAAAATAAGGAGGAATACGTGGAAAGATGTTGAGCTTATGTCACGTGACGGGAGGACTTGGCATGAGTTTGTTGAAGGTTTATGCTTCTTCGGGAGGTAAATAGTATTGATTGACTGATTTTTTCCACTAATAACAAATAGTAAAATGTGTTCAAATACTCGTATATAACAAAATTGTATATATATATATATATATATATATATATATATATATATATATATATATATATATATATATATATATATATATATGTGTGTGTGTGTGTGATAGGGTGGGCGAGATGATGATGATGCTATTGTGATATGTGATCACTTTCTTGCAGAACTCGCAACCGACCCGATCAACAATAAAACTCTGATTCTAAGGAAGGGGCTGCATTTATTCATAAAACCCTGTCAGTGATAACAAGCACACAAAGCGAACATTAAACAAATAAAACAAAGCTAACAAAACACCCAGCCAGTGCTCAATTGCTAATCTGAAACAGACAAACAAAGCACCGACTAGTTAAAATCACAATAGTTTAATAATGAGAAACACCATGCTCTCACCTGTCAAACTGTCATTCTTCCACGCTACCTGACACATTCAACTATCATGCACACACACTCAGCCCATGCATGTCGTCTAATTAGACTAGTATGGTACGGTGCACGAGGCTGGCAATCTCACCATGTAACACAGATTGCTACCGAAACCCCTACTGCAAGAGCATCTGAATGCTTTGTGCGGTTTCCATGCGGAGGCCAGCCACACTGGTGGCCATATGCTCCATAAGGAGCGAGAAGAGACATAATTTGCTCCCAAGTGGACCCACGTGCTCTCCGACACATAACAATAACTAATAATAATGAAATATGCATAAAATAATATTAAACGATATGTACAACAAATACTCTCATTAATAAGCATAAACCACCACCTCGCAAATGATCCATCTCAGTATTCGCCCCTGCATTCTGAAGCATGTCGTATATGCCAACTGATGAGATTGGGAACTCATCATATGAAACACATCGTTACCGAAACAACAACTTAAATAGCATAAAAATGCTGGGCTTGTGATGGACACCAGCCGCATTGGTGTTTCCATGCTCCGCAAGGAGCAAACAGAGAAACACCTCTGTCTCCAAGTGCCTTACGCAAAAAGGAGTGGCACTGCGCTCACCAGAAATCTAGGTGACTATCCTGGCCTAACTCAAAGTAACCCACCAAATATATACAGTAGACTCAAAGTAACCCACTAAAGATATACAGTAGTATTATGATAAATTATCGTGCAATACACTAAATTACCCCTACTTCAAATAATAAAATATAATTACTCTTGACTTAACAAAACTAGAACTAAATACATCACCTAAAGGAGATTTAACACGAAAACTATCTCTTCTTTACTAAAGAAAATTACATTAACCTGCCTTCACACATGTGTCAGTTCACACAATATAAAATAGCGTAACTTTACTAGGCCTATAACACGTGATAACTAAGCGTGTTACGCAGACTCACTGGCGCCACTTTTATTCACAGTGCATGGTGCTTTTCATGAACACGTGGCTGCCATCTTGCCAACAGTTAATATTATCTAAATTTCAGTCCCTGATAACATCTCTGTCCAGTTTTATGTATGAAATAGTTTCCTACTACATTTGCCTTTCTTTCCCGGTCTGATGAATGAAATAATTTCTACTAATCTCTTACAGCCGCAATCTGGACTTAACACTAGGAACATCTATCCACACATTATTTCCACTCATTTATAACTTTAAAAATAAATCTAATGTCCTGGAAGAAATCGCCTTTGGAAACACATCTTTCTATTTTGTTAAACACTAGAACTAATCTCTACAAAATACGCTAACAATTATAGCTCACGTGCTCTGGTTTCTTTGTCCATCTCCTACCCACACAAGGCCCCCCATCTCGTTTGTTCTCGCTGGGCGGCTCTTGCAAAATAGGGTCTTTCGCAGGCTCACTCTCTCTTTATATAGGCCCTAGGGCTAATCGCTCAAATTAGTGCGCGGCGCGTAATAATTGGGCCACGCAAATAACACACTCGATGAATGCTCTATAAGGAGCGAAAACATATACAACACCACTATTTCTAGGCTTTATTGTTACCTAGTAATATATCTTCCTCTTGAAGATGTTGTGGTAGAAAGGCACTGAACCACGGAGACAATGGTGATGACAAGATGGCGTTGAGAACGACAGACAAAATGGCGATGACAAGATGGTGCTGTAATATATATATATATTAGCATTCAGACATGTTACTTGTTAACATATCCTAATGGTTTATATTTTATATAATGATTTCCGACTGACGACCAGTTCGAGTTACGACCAATGCGACTTACGACCAATTCGACTTGCGACGTCGTCGTCGGAACATAACCCCGTCGTAAGTCTAGGACTACCTGTATTATCATTATCGTTTCCTGCATATATCCTCATTATCTTTGTGGTTTCTATGTGTATTATCGTACCTACTTGTTATGACCTCCCTTATTTTATTTCCTTTTGCATCTGGTTGCGGTTATTGGACAGAAGATCAAGAGCAACGGAAACATCTAGATTGTCAAGCCGATTGGTCAGAGTACATTCAATTCCATGTCTGTTGGCTGAAGTTGATGAGGCTTGGATAGATGACATAAATTAAGAATATTAATCACATCGTTTAGTTCTATACAAGTAGACGTCATTTTCTCATGCTTCGAATAGTGTCTGAATGTATTCGCAAGTGCAGCCCAACAGAATAGACGTTAACAAAACTAATACAAATCGCTATTAAAGTCTACGGATGGTTAAGGCATACAGATAATAAAAAACGTATTTTGATATCCTGATAAATCGTGTAGTTCCCGAGACCTCTGGTGAGACAAAGAATTGGGTTACTGCTCCCTCGGGCATTTCGTATGCGCCACTAATATGAGGTAGTGCATGTGGCTCATAACGTAATTATGTTAAACAAATAGCAACATAAAAATTCAGTAGGTCAATGTGCAGGGGCAGGAATATAACTTTCAAGTTCATTTAAGGGATGGCCAAGAAACATTGTCATTGCTAGTATAATGAAGCAGGAATGCAATTCTATGGTAACCTATAACAAAGAACAAGATCTTAGTTGCTACAAGGTGCTTCTTGAAGAGACAAATTTGGTAAACGAAAGTAGCTCGTGTCGTTTGTCTTTTTTTTTTTTTGGGGGGGGGTCCATGTGCATATCTTGTAGAACTGTGCCTAGCTGGTGGTCATGTAAGGATGAATCCAAATATGCCTCCATGCATCGGTCTTATGTGTGAATGGCATGATAGAAAAATAAATCTGAACTAATTACACACTGTTTAACGGGTTTGTGTGTTCTATTCTCAAGCCCTTCAAAGGAAACGCTAATGCGTTTCTTTATTATATCTTGCCTGGCCACTTTATGTCAAGATTTAACTTAAATTATGATGTTTCTAGCTAGATACAGAACAACCCATAGTTACTTTCCCAACATGGTCAGTAGGATAGCGGGGCTCTATTCTGTGCTGTCAAATATAGTGCCTTTATCTTACTCTTTTACAATAGACCAGCTCTACAAAAACCCCCGGGCATCCAGCCAGCAGAAGAAGAGCTACAAATTAACAGTGAAAAACCAACAAAGGAAGAAATAAAGAAAGCCATAAAGCTTCTAAGAGATGGAAGAGCGTCTGGACCTGATGGCATTCCAGCAGATGCCATCAAAGTAGATATCGACACGGCTACAGAGATGTTATATAAATTACTTGGTAAAGTCTGGGAAAAGGAAGAGATACCAGCAGAATGGAAGGAAGGATATCTGGTTAAGTTGCCTAAGAAGGGAAATTTTCAAGACTGCACAAATTATAGAGGAATAATGTTACTATCAGTGCCAGGAAAAATATTAAACAGGATTATCCTTGAGAGATTAAAAGAGTCCATAGACAAGAAACTGGGAGACGAACAACAGGTTTTTGACAAAACAGATCCTGTACAGACCAGATAACCACTTTGAGAATAATAGTTGAACAAAGTCTGGAATGGAATTCATCACTATACATCGGATTTCTGGACTACGAAAAGGCGTTTGACAGTGTAGACAGAGGATCACTTTGGAAATTGATGAGGCATTATGGAACTTCCCTGAAGATCATTAATTTAATAAAGAAAACATATGAAGGCATGACATGCATTTTTCTTCATGAAGAACAGCTTACAGAACCGTTTGGCATAAGAACAGGAGTGCGACAGGGATGCCTCTTGTCTCCATTTCTTTTCTTACTAGTAATAGACTGCGTTATGAGAACATCGACAACACACAACAGAAATGGAATCCAGTGGACGCTGACTAAGCAGTTGAATGATCTGGATTTTGCTGATGACTTGGCTCTTCTGTCCCATAACAGTAATCAGACGCAGGACAAATTGAAAACACTCGATGAGAGGTCACAGCAATTGGGTCTGAAAATACACAGGGAAAAGACAAAAATAATGAGAATAAATGCAGGTAATGTTAACAGGGTAGAACATGAAGAAACACCAATAAAAGATGTAGAATCGTGCACATATCTTGGCAGCAATATAGACTAAGTTGGGGGGGACAGACAGTGATATCAAAATAAGAATACAAAAAGCAAGAGGAGCTTTCATTGCATTCGGAAATATAAGGAGATCAAGAGAAATCGGATACAACACAAACATAAGAATTTTCAACTCTAATGTGAAGTCAGTTCTATTGTATGGCACTGTGACATGGAGAACAACAAAGACTACAACCATAAAGCTACAGACTTTTATAAATGGGTGCTTGCGTAGAATAGAGGGATTAAAATGATATGACAAGGTTACCAACGTTGAACAGATGACTGTGACGTGTAATGGAAATATAGCCTTTAGATTATGACAGCCCTGAAATCCCGTTAGCGTTCTATGATTTGCTAGTAAAAGTCAAGAATTTTCTGTCTGCGTTTACTCATTTTACCCCACGCCTCTTTTCGTTGAGACGTAAACAAACGGAAAGTTTACCAACTTCCGCGTCCTGCCAGTCATAACGGGGAGCGAACCTGGTTTGTTTACCTGAGTTTCTCACTGGAGTTGATCTGTCAATCATCAGATATCAGACAGATGCACGTGGAAACACCATACCTTTTTGAAGTACACCATACCTTTTTGAAGTAGTCGCACGGGCAAAAAACATTTTCCAGAGGGACCCTTTGATGTTCATGCATACAGGGGGTGACAAATCTTTGATCTCCAGAAACAGCGAAAAATCTCGGAAGGAAACCCGTTTTACGGTTCCAAGTCTCTGCTGTCAATTCGCAGCGCCGACAGAACGACCGGGAAAACCTTTTATCGGGGAAAACGTAGTCTCCCGATTTTCTGCTATGCGCTATAGTGTGAAAAGTAACGTCATCTATAGATCAGAGAGACAATAATGTGTATAATCTGTGGCTTCCTAAACCAGATATCAGATGTCGCTCAGTATCGCTCGGATAGTATAAACACGTAGTCTAGAACCATTGTGGAAGATGTGTTAACAGCTTCGTATGGATTTAATCTGATTTGTGGTAATAGAAATGTGTGCTGAAGCGTGATTTAATGTGTAAAGTTTTACCATTATAATTCACTGTGATTTCCTAGCTTTAAAACTAGGGAAATAAAATAACGCGTAGATATTTCTTGCCAGTTGTTCAGTTTAATGTAATTTCCATCACCCGCTTTCTCACATAAGAAGACAGGGTTTAGCTGACTGAATTAAAATGCTAGGCGCGACTGATAGTGGACCATATAATTCACGTTATATTTCATTTTGTGTAATTTTAGAAAGTGACTGTCATTTATACCATACGACGATCCACAGGCGCCAACAATTAAATAGCTATTGATGACAGGCGACATTTGCTAAGTGTGCGTACGGATAATTAAATAATAAATGTCATTGTGTGCTGATCGTTGACCGGGACAAAAGGGGAATTGCTACATGCCTCAACCAAACCTGCACTCGCTAAGCGACGCGCGATAGGATGGGCTAAAGACACCGTGTGCCGTTTAAATTTAATCAGGACTGACGGAGATGATAAGAGATCATCTTGTCCCCGTCCGTGTATATATAGAATAGTAGCAATGTTTTCATAAATGTTCTTTATTTCTCGCAGACCTGATCAAACAGTGACCAGCGGTATTTTTTAGTCCTTTTTCTTCATTTACTGATTGATTAATGTTGTTTTTTTCTGGCTTATGCGTCCCCAAGTTCAGTTGTGAGCAGGATTGGCCAAAGAGACAAATTAACATTTAAATAGTAAATTTAACCCAGATATCGGTTCAATTGTATCAGCCCTCTGTGGAGTAATACCAATAACATTACCATCTGACTTTTGACAGTCAAATCAGCGGATTTATCCAGCAAGTTACGCTATCTCAAAATCGGCACTCACCTCAGAGCCAGCCGATAGGATTTACCGTCGTTATCAAATTAACAATAATTAACAGTATTTAGCAACCAGATGTTTCCCTATACTGGAAGTATTTTCTACTGTTTACTGTGAACACCAGATCTTGGTTTTGCTATATTAACTATTCGAAGTGACATTTGTCTATCCAGGAATCAACCACCAAATTAGGCGTATCCCTTATAAAATTTAATTATCTGAGAAGAGACTGGGGCCTATTTGGAAGATAAAAACACTGGAAATTATATATCATAAGGGATTTTATGTCCAAGAGATTTTTTTCACCAAGAGTAGGTTAGAAGCAAATGAGTGGCCACGTATAACCAAGAGAGAATGAAATATCTTCTTTGTTACAGGAAAAATTGTATCATCTGAATTCTGTTTAAATATTGTTTACTTTACTTGATAGCATTTAGTAGGAACTTTGTTCTTTTCTTTACTGTCTATTCTGTAACATAGAGCTAACCTTAGACCTTTGGGGTTATTAACTTGTTGGTTTATTTTTTTCTCTCAATAAGGGGGAGTGCACATGTATTCTGTTATTTTTCTATATATGACATTCTGATTCTATTTGATCTTTAGATATTCGATGTTGTGAAGTTTAAATGATAATAAACAACAAAAGAACTTACCTTTGTGTGTTGGTCATACACATTCCCAATTAACCATAGTTCTTGTCCGTTTGTGTGTCTTGTTGTCACATAGCTGTGTGTGTGTGTGTGTATGTACAGTTAAACTTATATATAGGAAGGTGCACGATTGCCTTGTACTAAAGTCGTATAGATAGGCTGGACTAGAGAACTACTACACATATCTTCTCATTAAACTATTCACTCGTGAAATCTATTCTCACGCCTTTATTTCTCACGCACACATATCACCATCCACTCTACTCAGTCGGGACCATAAATAACTTTCAAACCTATCTAAATTTAAGACAATGACAAGAACTAGACAAGTGCCAGTGGAACAAGATATGGGAAGAAGTCGATGGCGATGGATAGGACACAAACTGAGGAAACCTGTTGATAGCATTACAAGGCAGTCCTTGTTCTGGAACCCACAGGGCAAGAGAGGCAGAGGTAGACCAAGAAGCACATGGAGAAGAGAGCTGGAAACAGATGTGAAAATGATGAGGAGAACGTGGAAAGAACTTGAGAAGATGGCACGTGACAGGAGGACTTGGCATGTGTTTGTTGAAGGCCCATGCTCCTTTGGGAGTGGAGGGTTATGAATGAATTGTACTGTTGCCTCGGTTTTTGTCTGGAATTTCACGTGACGAAGTTTTAATATTTAATTAAATGCTCACTGTGTGACAGGCCCCTAATAAGAGAATGCACATGTATAAGACTAGCATCCGTCTTTATGTAAAATGAAATGCTACAGAAACCACAACTTAAATCACACATGCAGAACCTTGACGCAAACAACATTTGAGTCAACTGCAACAGCTGCCTTGAAGTGATTAAAAAACTCAGAGGAGAATGATGAAAATTATAAATTTTTTTTTCAATGCACCTGAATATAATTATCATGTTTTCCTCATATAAACGCATTAGGTATTCCATAGTACTTATCGTTGTATGAAGCTCACAAACTTTATCCTCTCTTATTGTATAAAAATGTCGTCATTTAAAATAAGTAAACATAAAAATTTCCTGCCAAAAAAAAGTACACATTCCAAGAGAACATGTGCATCCAAATCATTGCAATAAACTAATCTGTACAGCTGTGTTTCATCAATTATAGAGTTTCGGCTGTTGTGGGTTATTCGACTTTACAGAAGATTTGTCGGAACGTAGATCTGTATTTACTGCTCATGTGATAATAAATGAAAATAGTCACAGATGAGTTGATGGATTCAAGGATAATGCTAACTCCTATCAATATTAATATCATATTTCGATATTTCCCAAAAATGGAAAGTTCAGGCTCTAGCATCATGCCAACAAAGATGACACTGAGTGGGGTGAAACATGCGATGAAGAGTGTAGAAATCATGACAACCATTGTGGCTACCTTCTGGTTACGGTTGGAAACATCCCCTTGAAGAATAGTGGTAGATAAATTCCGCCACTTTCTGTTTTTGCGCAACTGAATGACCAGAATTAGGGTACAAACAATAATTACTACAAAGGCACTAAAAGGTATAAAGACATTGTTGATAGCGAAAGAGATTGTTTCAACGTTTTCTCGATCTTTTGTTGTCACAATTCCGATGAGGGTTTTATTTTTCACTGGGTAAAATTTCATATCTAGTTTGTTGACAAGGTATATTGGGGCTATTGCAATTATGAACATGATGAAGATGCTGACGATGATGATAAATACTCGTTTTGATGTGACAACATTCTTGACCTGAAAAAACAAAAAATCAGTAATATTATTTTCGTGATGTTTTCAAACATTTACCTGTGATATGTTGACAGTTTTGAAAGTTCAATATTCTCATTTTTCTTTTACGTTGTTTTACCTAACATGATTTGGTTTGTGTGTGTAGATGAATAATATGATTTGATATATGAAGGGATATTATGATATATCTCTGTTGAGAACAACTAAAAGAATCAAAGGGCGGTCTGTATCGAAGAGGTCACACTTAGAGATGGCTCGTTGGGTGGAATCCTAACGTATGGACATGTCATCAGAGATGAAAAAGATAAGGCAATTACCTTTAACTGTGAAGAAATTAAGATATAAATTAAGTAACTAATGGAACTCATTTAAGTTTAGTCCTTTATGAGGTATGTCCGTAGGGGAGTGAAGTGTTAGAGGCGTCACTATATTAGGTCCAGCATCGAGAGGTGAGATGACCAGTTCCCTTTCTCGCTGCCTTTTCATTTCTTAACTTAAGAGCATAGGCAGGTACCTATTTACAGCTGGGTAGAACGGAAAGTGACGATGCCCTGATTCACACCTTTGCCACGATAGACCAGCGCTCTAGCTATGGAACTCGTACAAACAGCGTACAGTTTACACCCTGACTAACGAGCACTGATTATTCAGCCGGAAGTAGAAGTGAAAGCTCTCTGCGATAGAATATTGACGTATACAAATTTTTCACTTCATATCTTGTATCGCAGTTTTAAAGTCGAATTAAACTATATCTAGTGTGGTGCAGTTTTTCTATATTAATTAAGTTAAGATTTTTTGTTACTTCATCTTTAGAGTACAGGATTTCAGATTATGCAGATTCCAGAGAAATAACTATATAGAAAAATGGCATAAGGAACATTCAGACGCAGATACAACAAAACAATACTATATATTACCGAGAAGAGACCAAGTGATATTTTCAGAATAAGAACAAGCTATTGCAGTCTCAAATACCACCTGAACAACAAATTAACTTGGACGGAAAGATAGATGCGTGACCATGTGGGAAGGACAAACAAACAGTACAACATGTACTTCAAAACATGTCCGCTCCATGAGAGGAGCAGAATGGCTGTATATCCTTCTCCAGACCAGCTGATGGAGGAACTGTGTGGTGATGAGAGAAGCCTGAGACGGACTGCCTGCTTTATAAGAGAGGTCGATGTGGTTATTTGAGAGTGAACGAAGAAGAAGACTAGTCACATAGAACATTTAGATTGTCAAATATATTAGCACTTGTAATGATGGTATTAACAAATAACATGAGACTTTACATTTATTAACTCTTTATCCGTCCTAAGCCACGGTCCGTGGCTCAATGACCGGCTCCTTAACCTTCCAAAGCCACACTAACTGGATTTACATTTGAAAAATGCGAATAAATCTTTCCACGAAAGTTGACCCGGAAGTTTTAATGTATTTAATTTTATAAGTTCCGGCCTCTGTTTCCAATGTGGATGACCGATGAGTGAAGTGATTTTGTGATTTTATGACAATTTATTGACATGGTGTTAGCGTTCTTGGCAAGGAAGCCAATTGTAAACAATGTTAGGTAAGGGTTGTAGCTCTGGTTTTCAGTGACAACCACGTAGATTTACAAGCATTTAGGATCGTGAACTTATTCAAAAATGGATAAACTGTCCTATCGATGATTTATTTTCTTAAGGATTAATAATAGCAGATGTTCCTATTACTTTGGTTATATTTTGTCACTGAAGGTAAAATTTATACTTTTTTAAGCATGACATTTTGTCGATGATTTCATTACCTAGTCTATTGCTAGTAAGAAAAGAAATTGAGACAAGAGGCATCCCTTTCGCACTCCTGTTCTTATCCCAAACGGTTCTATAAGCTGTCCTTCGTGAAGAACTCTGCATTTCACGTCTTCAAATGTTTTCTTTATTAAAATTAATGATTTGATAGCATTACAAGGCAGTCCTTGTTCTGGAACCCACAGGGAAAGAGAGGCAGAGGTAGACCAAGAAGCACATGGAGAAGAGAGCTGGAAACGGTGGTGAAAATGATGAGGAGAACGTGGAAAGAACTTGAGATGATGGCACGTGACAGGAGGACTTGGCATGTGTTTGTTGAAGGCGTATGCTCCTTTGGGAGTGGAGGGTTTTGATGATATATGATAAGCATGACATTTTATAACTATGTGTCACTTTGAAACCTATAATATTCTTTAAACAGAACTAAATATATTTCTATCTAACTAACATAATGGTTTATTCAATTCCCTACATTTTGACATACATCACAATACATTTATAAAATAAAATAGAATTGTAGTGAATTTAAAAAACAAAATGTAGCATTTTTTATCAAGAGGAAAAACCCCACATTTTTTTACTTTAAAACCAAACGGTTAAAAAGTTTTAAAGTGCATTTAAAATGTTGAAAAGATGCAGGCTTGTTACTTAACACATGACAAACGCTGTATGTGCTTTGATGTTACTTTTGTCAGCTGCCGTGAAGCGTTGTTGGGAGCTGAAGATACACTATTGAGCCAAGTATGTCGCATTGCAGCTGTGAGTCCGTGTTATTGTAAGATTTCTGTGATGGTATCCATCCATCTGCCTCTTGATCTTTCAGTACACTGAAACCAGATCTTCACATGCCGTATGCGCATAATGGTAGTTTATCGAACTCCATACGCGCAAGATGTCCAAACCAATTTTTTCATACACCTGTAACGTTCGCGGTCCTAATTCCAGCGATATCAATCATTGTATGCTCATTTTAGAACTTCTCAGCAATAGGATAACCATAGACGTCTTGTTAGTTTAGTCACATCAGTGATATTGCACCATAGGCCAGCGAACTTTCAGGGTGACCGTAGGGATCCCATTGGATAATCGACACCATAACTCGCCAGAGCCCTGTAATCCCCTTCTTCGCCCTTTTTCCAGCTCCCACGAGATGGGCATGGGGTTGTACTTCATTAATCAAGAGCTGTATTTGAAGGAACAAAACAATTAATATACGATCTGTATCAGACGCAAAACGCCAGCAACTAAACAAACTTCAAATCAGCTAAAATTCTGAAAAAAAAAAAAAAAAAAAAAAAAAAAAACACAAGTATTTTAAATTGTAACAGCGAAGGTTAAATATCCAGACTTCATGTTAGAAATCAATGCATAAAAATGCAATATACAATACACACATAAGAAATAAACATTATTTCTCAAAGATACAGTTTATTCCATGCTTAGTATGTGTGATAACTACCAATTATTATTATACTCGTACATGTCATAAACGAAAAATCGTATACGTTCATATTGTGACCGGATGGCCTACTCCTACACATATGTTAGACCGGATAACCAATCATAAGCCATGTTTTAACGGTTTCCGGTCTACCAACGAATGCAAAACATGCATTAGGAGTCAGCTAGGCACTGCTTTTGGGTATATATATTCCAGGGTATTGAAGAATTTGGCAGTCTGACTCGAGTTGTAGAAGAGAAAAGACAAATATGACCATTGCATATAAGGTGTTATAACTGTACGGGCGCGGCGGTGTGCAATTGTGACCACCCCCTCGTTAGGAAAAAAAAACCTTAGGTCTCGTCGGTGGAGAATATTCGTACTTCGTCATTGATTGTGATTCACGATTTTGTATAAACCAGTTGGTATTTACATATCAGAGTGTTACTCGGCCAAGAGGTATATCTTACATTATTTGCACTTGGTAAGCACGTGACTAAGACGTTTCGCTCGATTGTAGCATAGAATGTTGAAAGGTCTTGAGGAAAAAAAACGGTTTTAGAAAATGATAGCACCTTGCAACTAAATAGATATAGAGGGCTAGTCAATTAGTAACACAAGAACGATGTAGAGGTTCCCCACAAAGTAACGCCATATTTGAGATAATTGAATGAGAGAGTGTACGAACAAAGGATTGTTTGTTTATCTGAAAAGAGAAAAATCTCAAATCAGTTATGTGACAGCGCCATCTTGAGGTCTGTCGTTCTAGGCGCTGGCCCCATCTGGTCAGTCATATTGTCTCTGTGGTTTAGTGCCTTTTGATCACGTTATCTTCAAGCAGATTTATTACAAGGCCATAATAAGCCTACGAATTAGTTGTGTTTTTGCTCTAGTTGTGTAAATCTGTGTTTTCATGCATTCTGGAGCAATAATCGCGTGTGTTATCTGTGTGGCGCAGATTAATCCGCGTAGCGCGCAGTAAATTGAGTGGTTAGGCCAGGGCTTATAAAAAGGGGTAGCAAGCGGCGAAACCGGTCTATGTTTGAGAGAGCCGCCCAGTGAGAACAGACTAAGAAGACACACAAGAGCCAAGCTGTAAATGCCTTGAGCACGTGAGTTAATTTAAATTAGCATTAGTTTTCTAGGATTCTGAAATTATATCGATGTGGCTATTTTAATGTTTAATGGGACAGATAGGTAGATAGATGTGAGAGTTTAAGAGCGATTATTTCATTCTTCAGAAAGGCTATTCCACTGGAAATTTAGATAAGATTAACGATCGCAAGATAGTAGCCTCGTGGTGATAAAAGGCGGCGATAGCGAGTCTGATTAAACACGCTCCGCGTGGTAAACCTATAATATGTTATGCCGAGCGACACGCGGTGTATTTAGTCCCAGTTTGGCTTAAGTCGAGACTAATTATATTGTATTCTTTATGTAAGAGTAATTTAGTGTATTTCACGTTTATTGATAATTCTACTGTATATTTAATGGGTTACTGTGAGGTGAGAATATGTATTTAGATTTCTGGAGAGCGCGAGGCCACTCCTTTGTTGAGACAGGTGTTTATCTGTTTGCTCCTGGTGGAGCATGGAAAAACCAATGCGGCTGGTGTCCACCACAAGCCAACAGAAGCATTTTTATGCTATTACAGTGGTTGTTCCTGTAATAATGTGTTTCATGCGATGAGATTCCCAGCCGCACGAGTCGGCACATACGACATGCTTCAGAATGCAGTAACGAATATTGAGATAGACCAGTTGTGATGTGGTGGTTAATTCTCATTATTGAGATTATTTGTTGTACATGTATTGAAGAATATTATTTTATGCCCAGTTGATTATTATTGTTGAGTGAACAATGGTTTGTGAGAGCACGTGGGCGTACCAGATGTATATTTCTCTTCTCCGCTCCTGAGGGAGCATGGGGCCACCAGTGTGGTTTGCCTCAGCATGAAGCATTCAGATGCTCTTGCAGTAGTGGTTTCGGTAGCAACCTATGTTACCCGGTGCGATTGCCAGCCTCATGCACAACACCATACTAGTCGCATTGGGCGACACGCATGAGTGTGTGAGATAGTTGATGATGTCAGGTGGGCGCATGTTTTCTGTATGGTAAGTGTTATTATCCATGCTATTGATGTTCACTTAGACGTTGTTTTATTTATTATTTTTCAGACAGTCTATGAACACTGACTGGGTGTTTGTTGGATTGTTTGTTTGGTGTTCGGTAGAATTAAATGTTGATCTGCATAAGGCTTTGGGTTGCTTGAATTGTTAAGTCTGCTGCTGAGAGGATTGCAAGCAACCAATAATTGCAACCCCTGTCAAACGATCCTTTATAAATTTTCTTAGTGCACGGGTCTAGGGTGTGAGGTACACCTAGCGCCCCTGTCACAAGTGGCGTCGTCGGCAGGATAGACAGACAGCACGCAGTGAAGCAACTCTTCAGCAATCAGAGCAGCAACAGCCGAAACAGTAGAACACCCAGTTCAGTGCAAGGCGAGGGACGGGATCATCCAGTTTGTCAAGATTTCTAGTCAACTCTACTAGCAACAAGATGGCGGCACGCAACACACGCGCTGCTAGTAGAACTGATAACGAAGATGTGGCTGAGGTGGATGACCCTGTGGTAGGGGTGGATCGTCAACAAGAACGAGTGCAGTACATCGTGGTACCTACTCACAAGAGGGTGCGGTGCTTTGGGGAGCGCACGGGTCCTACGGCCGAGGAATATGTCAGAGAGGTGAGAGCTGCCTGGAGAGTAGGGATGATGAGTAAAGAGGACCAGGCAGATGTTATCCTTGACAGTGTGACCCCAAGTGTCCGCAGGGAGCTGAGGATTCAGGCTGATGACGGTGACCCAGAAGCAATGCTACATTCCATTCTTAGGGTGTATGGGGGGCGTCGGAGCATCCCAGAAGTAATGACCGCGTTCTACTCTACCCGGCAAGGTGCAAGGGAGTCTCTTTGGGAATTCTCCCTTCGCATTCACGAGGTGTTTGAAAGTGTTGTAAGGGCACAAAGGCAGAACAACGTCACTCCCTTGGCGCCATCTTTTCTTCGTGACCAGTTTGCTGCTTGTCTGAGAGATGACCTACTAAGAAAGCTTGCAAAGGAAATGATCATCAAGGAGCCAACAGCATCGTTCACGTCGGTGAGGGACTATGCCCTACGGTTTTTGGAGACTGAGCCCACTTCTGGGGCTGGTGTTGCCAGTGTCGAAGCAGCTTCGGGGGCTGGTGTTGCCAGTGTTGAAGTGGCAAGAACAGAGACTGTGTCAGATACGCATGCATTCAACGCAGAAGTAGAGCGGCTGAGAGCACAGGTGGCTCAATTAGAGGCTAAAATTGATGCGATGTCTCAGGAGCAGGGGAGACGTACCAGGACAGTTCGTTGTTTTAGATGCAGAGAACTAGGCCACGTACAGAATCGATGTCCACAGGCACTAAACTAGACCCCTCTGCGGCTGGGAGTCAGGTTACAGAAGGGGAGCAGAATGGCTCAAAGATAAAGAGGGTTGGTGGTCGACCGGAGTGTGAGGTGCTTATTGCAGGGAAGAAAGTCAAAGGCGGCCAGGGATGTAAGGGTAGCAGGAGGCGACCCAGGACACCGAGGAAGCCTAGGAAAATAAGATGCTTCAACTGTGGAGACCTTTCGAACCACATGGCAGCCAAGTGTCCCCAGGGCCCGCTTCCTAAGCGATGTTTCCATTGTAGGTCCCCGGACCATTTGATATCGGTTTGCCCATCAAAGAGCGCCCTCTCTAAGCGTACCAACACATCTACATTGCCGTCACAGTGCAAGCCAAGAGATGGCCGTGGCAACTGTCACCATAAGGGCGCCAGGAAAAGTGGTCGGCATTTAGAGGAGGAGACTCATCTAAAACTCGTTGAAGGACACGTTTCCAGGCTACGAGGGGCGCACGTAAGAGCAGAGCCACCGTTGCAGAGTTTTGCAGCAGTCCGGAAAGAGAGATGTGACAAGCTGTCGTGTTCTACTCCACTACAGGTCGGAGAATTGGTGAAGAAGAGAATGCACGACGCTGAGAGATCCGAGATTCGCGATATGTGGTCAGAAGACGAGTACGTTGTAGTTCGTGCTCCCACAATGACAGGGGGTCCATATATCATCCAACGAATGGACAGAGCGAGTCCGAGCATTAGAGTAACCAGCAATGACCTGAGACGAAGTGAAGGAAAAGGTGATCCTCCAGATTAGGAGAATACGACTGAAGCGCCTAATTTAGTGCAGTTGTCGGGACGACAACAAAATCAGGCGGGGAATATGTGACAGCGCCATCTTGAGGTCTGTCGTTCTAGGCGCTGGCCCCATCTGGTCAGTCATATTGTCTCTGTGGTTTAGTGCCTTTTGATCACGTTATCTTCAAGCAGATTTATTACAAGGCCATAATAAGCCTTCGAATTAGTTGTGTTTTTGCTCTAGTTGTGTAAATCTGTGTTTTCATGCATTCTGGAGCAATAATCGCGTGTGTTATCTGTGTGGCGCAGATTAATCCGCGTAGCGCGCAGTAAATTGAGTGGTTAGGCCAGGGCTTATAAAAAGGGGTAGCAAGCGGCGAAACCGGTCTATGTTTGAGAGAGCCGCCCAGTGAGAACAGACTAAGAAGACACACAAGAGCCAAGCTGTAAATGCCTTGAGCACGTGAGTTAATTTAAATTAGCATTAGTTTTCTAGGATTCTGAAATTATATCGATGTGGCTATTTTAATGTTTAATGGGACAGATAGGTAGATAGATGTGAGAGTTTAAGAGCGATTATTTCATTCTTCAGAAAGGCTATTCCACTGGAAATTTAGATAAGATTAACGATCGCAAGATAGTAGCCTCGTGGTGATAAAAGGCGGCGATAGCGAGTCTGATTAAACACGCTCCGCGTGGTAAACCTATAATATGTTATGCCGAGCGACACGCGGTGTATTTAGTCCCAGTTTGGCTTAAGTCGAGAATAATTATATTGTGTTCTTTATGTAAGAGTAATTTAGTGTATTTCACGTTTATTGATAATTCTACTGTATATTTAATGGGTTACTGTGAGGTGAGAATATGTATTTAGAATTCTGGAGAGCGCGAGGCCACTCCTTTGTTGAGACAGGTGTTTCTCTGTTTGCTCCTAGTGGAGCATGGAAACACCAATGCGGCTGGTGTCCACCACAAGCCAACAGAAGCATTTTTATGCTATTACAGTGGTTGTTCCTGTAATAATGTGTTTCATGCGATGAGATTCCCAGCCGCACGAGTCGGCACATACGACATGCTTCAGAATGCAGTAACGAATATTGAGATAGACCAGTTGTGAGGTGGTGGTTAATTCTCATTATTGAGATTATTTGTTGTACATGTATTGAAGAATATTATTTTATGCCCAGTTGATTATTATTGTTGTGTGAACAATGGTTTGTGAGAGCACGTGGGCGTACCAGATGTATATTTCTCTTCTCCGCTCCTGAGGGAGCATGGGGCCACCGGTGTGGTTTGCCTCAGCATGAAGCATTCGGATGCTCTTGCAGTAGTGGTTTTGGTAGCAACCTATGTTACCCGGTGCGATTGCCAGCCTCATGCACAACACCATACTAGTCGCATTGGGCGACACGCATGAGTGTGTGAGATAGTTGATGATGTCAGGTGGGCGCATGTTTTCTGTATGGTAAGTGTTATTATCCATGCTATTGATGTTCACTTAGACGTTGTTTTATTTATTATTTTTCAGACAGTCTATGAACACTGACTGGGTGTTTGTTGGATTGTTTGTTTGGTGTTCGGTAGAATTAAATGTTGATCTGCATAAGGCTTTGGGTTGCTTGAATTGTTAAGTCTGCTGCTGAGAGGGTTGCAAGCAACCAATAATTGCAACCCCTGTCAAACGATCCTTTATAAATTTTCTTAGTGCACGGGTCTAGGGTGTGAGGTACACCTAGCGCCCCTGTCACAGTAACCATAGTGAATTGAGATGAGCATTTTCTGAAAATACTCCGAATTTGGAACCTTTTTCCATAAAAGCTGAAAATGAAGTACTACCCTGACGTCGTAAATACTTGACTGTCGCCATTTGTGAAATTATATGTATGGAATTTGATTATTTATCTAACCACAAGGTCTCCATCATAAGTGAGATCCAAAAGAACCTGGGTCAGTAAAACCTCTTCTAGGAAATAACAACTCTTGCGATAGCGAGTCTACTGAAATAGAAGACTAGACCACTATACTACACATCACACCCTATGTATAAAAAGAAAAAAAAGACAACTCTTCTTAACCTTTAAGAAGTTAGTCCAACATCTAAGCTCCCCTTAGTACCACCCATACTGTCACAATATCATTTTCATTTTATGGAGAATAAACCCTACACAAAGCAGGTCCATCCTCTTGTAGCAGTTATTATTGTGACAATTTGTTTTACATTATGTGGTTGCCAGCATCATGTACAGCTTTATATTAATCACCTTGATGCATATCTGGAGTCATTCTTATATGATCACCGGCTATGCACAATGCTACAATATACGAACATGGAAGTGGATCTATGTCTGTGAGGCTAATTACGTCCTTTTCGACTCTTGAAATCATCCACGCACTTCCAGGGATTCCACCTGTGGTAAAACATGTTGAGAACCCAGCATTGCACACTAACTTTGGAGAAGTCACTTGAGTCCGAGGCGTAATTCTTTGGCTTTGACTTGGTTAACTGTATGCAAATAAATCTCAGTATACACCAAGTGATAGGCAGGAGAAGATGAGAAATGGCTCCGTGCATAACGTGACAATTCCTTGTGAGAGCCCACAATCAGAGAACAGTATTATAGCTCTGCATAATTGGAGAGCCCCCTTGGATGGCGTGGAATGCACAGTATGCCACGCACGTCTTACTCCTTGCTTGGAACCAGATGTGACGATCCTTTAAATACAAGCCAAGCTGGAGAAACTGGAGCTCAAAACTTCAATTCAACTTGTTTCGGAATGGCGGAAAAGCCTAGATCTACAGTGTAGATAATACAAGTGAGTCTTCAACTTGGTATTGGCTGCAAAAGAGCGAGAAGCTCAGCAGTCCTAGATAAACAACAACAACAATTGATGACCTTGACCTACATTCCCGAGGGTGACGTAGTTATATTCTGTCTTTGTCTCTGCCTAGACCCCGGGAACTACACAGGTCTAATCATTAATATGGGGAAGGATCCAGTTACACACCCATTTTGGCATATTGGGAATATGGTGTTGGGCCCATATTTTCTGGACCATTGGCACACTAAGGGTGATGTGGGCAGCATTACACCGGCCGCCTTAACCTTCACAGAGGTACTCTTGTACCCAATTCATGAGGCTGGGTCGACCCAAAGAGCCGATTGAACTCTAAAAAAATCCCACCTCAACCCTGACATACATTCTCGGATTGTACCACGGCCGACGAGATTCCATTCATATAAATAAACATAAACTCTTGAGCTTTTCTATTACCCACTGGACGTAGATTCCCATCCAAAGTTGGCTGGCAAATTTTCGGACTAAACAAAAACAACAAAAGCTGTGAGTTTACCCACAACTCTTCCTATTCATCGCTTATTGAGCGTATGCTCTCGGAAATTTAATGTAGTTAAATGTGCTTGGATTAAGTTGCTAACCAATACAAAGTGTTAAAATAAGTTAGCCTAGAACCATGCTAAAATCGATAGTAGATCAATAATGATAATATAATTGCCTCTGAATGTTATAACATTTCAACTCCCTAAGGAACCTAGGCTTTCAATAAACTTATTATGCCTAATCCTCCTGTAGATCAATGTCTGTCCATGTAGTCTACATAAACTTCATGTCTGTCACTAGTTCTATTCTCTAAGTGTTGTTTGGTCTTCCTCTACCGTCTATTCTATGCAGTCATTCATTTATGAAATTCTGTAAGTGTTTGGTTGTTGTTTGCGTTGTTCTTCATATTTCCCAGCCAAACAATATGACTGACTTGACATTTAGAAAGAAAATTGTGGCTTTGGTGTTAAGCCTGATTATTTTATCTCCACATATCTCGCAATTAACAGTTAAAGCTCATCTACCTTTTGTATTCTTATTTTTATATCTTTGATTGTCCCTATATATGTCTCACCGATGGGTGTAAAATGTTTACACGTTAATCACAGTTTCTCCATGCAAAGGCAAAATAATTTACAACTTGGTGACATTCATAAGAAGATGTCCAAATCATTGTCGCGGAATAGGACTGTTCAATTTTTCTTCCATTTTCTCCTTCCCCCCCTTCTCTTTTATTTCTCATTTTCACTGCACAGTACTCCGTACTATAATCATTTTTTCTATTTATCACACTTCATTTCTTCACAAGCGTTTTGCCTATACCGTGAGATTAATCGAATCACTAAACGTGATAATACCTCATAGACTCCAGGTAATGCGAGCATGAAGTGTTTGCTTGAGATTGCGTAATCACTTCCAATCCGACCGTAGAATGGACGTGAAATACGGGTTTAATTGTAAAAACCACGATTTGTTTAGACAGGCAGCCGGATTGGCGAAACGCCATATGAAACCAATGACTTCTGAAAAAAATGCCATAAGGAATATTCTGTCAGAACCAACACTTTTTGAATAACATTGGCTAGCATTTCAGAGGCCGATATACATTTATTCTCATTCGAAGGCTGTCGGAAATGCCATGAAGAAACCAAAATGTGAGCGTGGACTGGAAGCTGCGAATATAACTTAGCACATTTCGGACAGAGCAGACTGCATTCCCGAATCGTCAAGAAGACAGCTCGGACTGAAGCCAGGAAACAATAGAAGTAAAGATTCTGACTTTAAATAGGACCGGACTTAGTAGAACACTTCTGAACACTACAGCCAGAAAACCCTAAGTTATTCATACAAAAACCGGACTTATACAGGACTTACGCACAAAGTTGCAGATGGATTTTTACTAGAACTAAATACCCTGACATGTATTCTCGGCAACTATATCAAGTTGTCATGACTATTTGCTTCAGCAAGAAGTCTAATTACTAGGGTGGTTTTTAACATATTTTTTATACTTTGAACTTGACATTTTTATACTTACTGGAGGTGTTAAAGATTCATACTAGGTGTCGTGAAAAATTCTAATCCACATATATAAATTAGAAAATAAATGTAAAGCCTAACGAAGTAATTCAATAAAAGGAAAGAAGAATGGTAAAAGAACAGAGTGGTCACAATAGCGTACGCCTGTGTTGTAGAAAGCCATAAGGGCTGAACAAGAAAAACCCCTTTTTATGCTCAGTCTGCATAAACTACTCGCGTTTCTAAAAATAAAACTAATACTGTGTTTCTTAGAAAACCTTGAGATACGCAAACTGCTTAATGACCTAGATATAATACTACATTAATGTCATTATATACACTATGTTAACCTAAAAAGACAGACGGGCTTAGAAGAGAGAAAGAGAGAGAGAGAGAGAGAGAGAGATGTACGGAGGAACGCAGGCAATACTACCACGTCGTCTCGCGATTTATAGTAACGCCAATCCCACGCGTAAGGCATGCAGGCCTGTTTTTTTTCCTTCAAATAAACAGTGATAAAAAACACTACCAATACAAGGTTAGGTTTTGGAAACAGGTTTAATGCTTATTAGGAAACATGACACAATACTGTTTTACGTCTGAAATCCTGACTTTATACTGACAGAACAGTCGAAAAGGCAGAACAGGTGGCGGTTCTAAAACAATAAATAAAAAAAAAACAAATACACGACTATCCTAGAATAATACATATTTGTAACGAAGCCACTTGGCCCCATTAAACTTATATATTTGGGTGCCTTAGGTCTTGCTGACCAAGAATATGTTAGGTGTTACGCAAATAGTCTAGTAATTAACAAATTATAGCCAAAATACTATAGTGGGGATGTCTGACAGCACAAGATCATATTTGCTCATAATGGCATGTATTGAAGACACTGCTTTGGGGAAATGAGGCCAGCCAGTTAGATACGATTTGATTGGCTAGAGTAATATGTAAGGCGAAACCTGATTAGTCGACTGCAAATACTATTTTTGGTTGTTAATGGAAACGGTAGGATGGGTAAATTTTTTCAAAGGCTCTTGTAAACATGGTCTCATTGGTTAAACCATTTGATATAGTCAAATAGAAGCGTCAGTTCAGGGCCACTTTTGAAATAAACTTTGTGAGAAGCAAGTGCGTTGAGAACCAGATAATATTTTTCTAATAAAAGCCTGGGACAGAGGCAGATCGAAATTGTGCCATAACTCATCGCCAGTCAACGTACTTGTTTAATATTTCCTTGAATTGTGGTAAGCTAGACATATTTGATCTCTTTTAGATGAAAATTGAATGTGAAATGATAAATTATGTCTGTATGTGTGTGGTTCAGTAGCAAACATGAGGCAAAGCCTAGATATTGCTCCACCATGTAAAAGAGAGGAGAGGAGTATAACTGCATAGACATATATGGGATTGCCAAATAGTACCATGACACCTATCCTATTGTATAGAAGGAATTACAGCTGGAATTGCAGAGGCGTTGTAACCATTAGGGAGAGGAATACTGGTATATTGTCACATGAGAAGCTAGTAGTTGGCATACAGCGCTGAACTCTGTGTTTGTACTGTCTTGTACTTCATTGTGGAAATGGTATATATATTAGTTCTGAAGAAGGAGGTACAACCTTCTTATTTCAGGGACCGTGGTACTGAAGTATTAGAGCAGCACCTGGTCTGAGTTTTGCTGGATCCAGAGGGCTGGCAGCAGACTCCTTGTCAAAGATATCGACCAGTGGTGTAATTCAAGATAACTGAGAAGCAAGCGAGCAGAGGAGACAGTTTTCCTGCCGCCGACACAGAAGTTAAGACTTTGTCAGCCAGAGCAGCTCACTCTTATATAACCCACCTTAAAAGTGACTATAACACTAAATCAAGAGGGACAGTTATTGTTTGACAAATAAGAGAAACTGTGATCCCTTCAATATTATTTCCACCATTAACAAACACCTGAAGTCGTGATGACAAACAACAACATAGCTTCAAACGCCAGTATTACCTCTTAATACTAGAGTACAACACTACACACATATTGTAATAATATTCTATGTCAGGACAAAGATCATTTGTATAAATTGTTTACATAAACATTGTGTTTGCATTTGATTGTGATTCCTGATTCACTCTGTAGTTGGATCAGGATATCTATTCTTGAAAGAAACTAATACATAATTTTAAAGTTAACTCCTGACTTACTTAAGCTAGTCTTCTAGCGTGTTATATGTATGTGCTTGTCATACTGGTGTAAAGTGTTGTGAATCTTAACTCTTTCAGTCCCAAGCAAAAAAGTGGGTTTGGCCCAAGCAAAAATAGCCAACCCAGTGCATTTTTATTGTTGTTGTTTGGAAATAATTTTTTTAAATGTTCATATGCATAAATAACTTTGTTGTTGTATATGAAACTGAAGGTAATTGGATTTACTTTACTCTTGTGCTACAAGTCTAAAAGCTTTCATTTAAAAATGATTAGTTATTCAAGGTAAAATTGAGGATATGCGCTTTAAAAAAATGATTAGTTATTCAAGGTAAAATGGAGGATATGCGCTTAAAAAAATCGCTTTAAAAATCTAAAATAAATATCTCAAAACAGAAACACGTTCACTCTTAAACACGTGCGGTATTTAAAAGAATGTACTTGCAATCGGAAATGACTTTGTGGGTAGTTATAATTAGAAACAGTCTCAAACAGAGGCACATATACTAAAGGCTTTTTTAAGTCGATTGGGCCAAGCGCGTCTAACCCCTGAGCCTTTATAAAGTCGATTGTGACTTAAAGAGTTAAATAAAAGTGTTTATCTGTCTGTTGTTGTTGTGAACTACACTTCATCACTATCATAACCCTAGACATTCAACGTAGTCATCACAATATTCCAGAATAAGTCTGATTGAGGTCTAAATGTGGTAGCAAAGTAAGGTCATCTGTAACACACCACACATATTATATACAGATACCTTCACAGCTGATCTCAATCAGTACACTAAGTCCCCTATAAATATTTATATAATCCCAACTTACCACACTAGGCTGGCAACCTAAGCATATGACAAGGATTCATTCATGAACCACTACAGCAAGCGCTGGTGATTGCTTCATGCTAGTTCTAACGGAAGAACCAAAAGCAGAGGTAACCCCAGACTCCGAATAGAGCAGGGAGTGAGTGATGATTACATCAACCTGTGCATAGCTGTATATTATAATTTTGTGAATGTATGTAAACTTAATTTGTTCCTTCAGGCAAAAGCCCCTGCACTGTCCAATCACAAATATTTCATTAAATTAACTGACATTCTGTGATTTTTTCATCACAAGGCCTGAGTGATTTTATATACGCGCAGGGAGAGTAAAATATCTAAGAGAAACGGCTAACAGACAGCGGTAAAGGCGCATGATTAACATTAGGAAAACAAAGACTTAGCAGCGAAATTGTTTTTTTTATTCCCTCTAACGTTATTGGTACCAGCAAGAGGCCACGCGGCTATTTGTTGTACGAACCGAAGAGACCATTAACTGTATTACCTTTCTGTGGCTCAAAGCTTGTAATTGAGACTTGAAACCTACATTCCACAACCTTAGGTTGTGAAGGTTCTTGTTTTCAGGAAAGGTTACTTCCAGACTGATCTGGAGACGTGCCCTCATCACAGAGACGAACCTACGGAACCAGCAGAATCGGCACTTTAGCATTTTGTCAAGTCCCATTTATTTTTACCCGGCGAAACAAAGAACTTTCTTTTCCAAAATTAAGCTCACAAAAGCCGACGTATTCCATGGTTAGACTTACTTTTCATTAATCACCAGTTCATATCTATTTACAAGTGGTAAAGTAATTAATCATTAAATTTGTATAAGTTGTGTTTTTTTACAAATTCATAGTTGAATTAATTATTACAAAGAGAAGTGCACACGTGTGAACCAGTATTCTAATATATATATATATAGTTACATTTACACCTAAAGAGCCAATATGAGCAATAATAATAATAATAATAATAATAATAAGCAGCGAAATTTTACCGTTTATTCAGTTGATGGCTTGAACGAGCTAATATTAAATCTCTTCACAAAAGGTGGCGGGAAAGATAAAGAGTTAATGTGCTCAGACTCATTCAGCATTGTTCTTAAATATCTTGTGGAGGCTCCCTCGAGGTAGAAGCATCATCATTCTTCTATCTGCATCTCTGCCAAGAGCAATCTTGTGTGAAGGTAGACACCTTTGAAGACCCACATTAACTACTCTAGCTTTTGGCCACTGTTGGACCACTACTGCAGAGAAAAGGGGAGGCATCCCGTGACACTCATGGCTGTTCCTATAGAAGACTTTAAAAGGCATGTCGATGATGAATATTATTTTACAGCTTTCGTATTTGACGGCTGATGAAACTTATGTGTGTATGATCATTTTAATTATAAATAGCAGTAACACGCGTATGAAGATGGGGAAAAAGCCACGATGGAAACATGATGCCTATGAGCCATAAATAATAAAAAATAAATGGCTTTGTGGTAACTTTATAATAAACACCTGCCAGCTATTCTCTACTCATCGATTCCGTCTATTATTTATTTACTGGACACCACATTACTGCCACTGGCTTGTTTTATCTAGTCTGTTCTAGTGAATAGGACAATCATAGAGGTGTTTCCTAAAATAATCAGCCTCGGTCGTTTCCCTGGTCCTGTCTTCAACACTTACCGGAGCGTCGTGACGATCCCACTGTTCACGAAGAACTGTTATTGTAGTGCTGAGTTGGCAGTGTGTTTAGACACGATTCACACCCATGGCAAGGAGATGGCGCCTTTCAGATAGTCCTGGGTTCGATGCCCCGATAAGCCTACCACTTCCGTTACTTTTCTTTTGTCTACTATTTTACTTCTGTACTTTGTGTACGTGTATTTTCAACATACCCATTTATGAATATTATCTAACGTTACATGTAATTTACAGTTGGATATATGCTTTGTGTCAAACAGCTTACATTAACTTAAAAGCAAACCTTCAGAGGCACAGTTATACACAAACATCTCTCCAGTGTAATCAAAGCTGTGATCCAGCTGGTAATACGGTTGAATGTAGCGTGTGGCCATGCACCTGTTAGGTACTGAAATTCTATAGCATCGAAAGGTAAATCTGCAGTATTGAACGCTGGGGTTAAACAAATGTTAGGCCATATCAGCGTAGTCAAACAGCCAAGGTCAGATATTGCCAGACCTGAAGAAGGATAAGGAAATAAATATTCACATTGTGCATGCAATTTCTCTATTTATTATCAGCATTTCAACGTCTTCTTGAGCATAGTCCATCTGTCATATTTTATTAAACTAAATTCTGCAAGCATTATGTTCAAGGATTTGTATATCTCAGTTCACTTGGTTATATTTGTCACACTTTTCTACTGGCGTTTGTCTCCAATGTCTGTTATGTGTGCTTTTGGTCCTTTTTTCTCCTCTGTTTGATTAATTCGAAAGCCACGAGTCAATCTCCTCTCTGATGTTCATTTATTTCCCCATTTACTACATTTGGTGTATGGAGCCACCGCATCAGACGATCCCGTGCAGGAATTCTGCACCAAGCTTTCTTATGCTCTTGTAGCTAACGGCTATGTACCTATTTCGTTCACTGTAAGTAAACCGGGTAAGAGAACCCACTCATATCCCCATATTAGATACCTTGCTGGTAGTGCCTGACGGAGCAGTAGACCTGTTATTTATGTATGTCATCAGAGATCTCCACAAGGTACACGGGGCTCACCTTCTTATGTTGGTCTCCAGTTCCTTCTGAAGTTTATCTCCAGTTATCAGGCGTGTATGTTTTCTCAATCTTCCTCTGTTTTTAGTTCTAAGTGCTCAAATCGAGGGCTACGTTTAAATACAATGGATGACCTGCTCTATGACACTACATTTTAGATAAAAGTTAGAGATGTGAGAAATTGTCTTATAGAAAACACTTAAACATGGGAAAAAGTATCTAACAGTTTAAAGTTAGAAATGGGAGAAACTATCTTATAGGTAAAACTTAGAGATGGGAGACAGTATCAACCAGTTTAAAGTTAGAGATGTGAGAAACTTTCTTAAAGTTAAAAGCTAGATATATGAGATACTATCTTACAGTTAAAAGTTAGAGTTGTGAGAAACTATCTTTAGTCAATAGTTAGATTAGTGAGAAACTATCTAATAGTCAAAAGCTAAATATATGAGAAACTATCATCTGGTAGTTAGAGATATGAGGAAATATCTTACAGTTAAAAGTTAGAGATGTAAGAAACTATGTTATAGTCAAAAGCTGATATATGAGATACTATCTTCTGGTTTAAGGTTAGAGATATGATAAACTATCGTACAGATAACAGTTAGAGATGTGAGAAACTATCGTACAGTTAAAAGTTAGAGATGTGAGAAACTATGGTACAGATAAAAGTTAGAGATGTGAAAAACTACCGTACAGATAAAAGTTAGAGATGTGAGAAACTATCGTACAGATAAAAAAGATGTGAGAAACTATCGTACAGATAAAAGAGATGAGAGAAACTATCGTACAGATAAAAGTTAGAGATGTGAGAAAATATCGTACAGATAAAAGTTAGAGATGTGAGAAACTATCGTACAGAAAAAAATTAGAGATATGAGAAACAATCGTACGGATAAAAGTTAGAGATATGAGAAACTATCGTACAGATAAAGTTAGATATATGAGAAACTATATTATAGTTAAACGCTAGATATATGAGTAACTAACTATCTTCTGGTTAAAAATGAGAGATAAGCGATACTATGTTATAGATACAAGTTAGAGATATGAGAAACTATCTTGTAGTGCAAAATTAGATATAATAAAAACTATATTATTGTCAAAAGTTACAGATGTGAGAAACTGGCTATGAAATTTCCCAGTATACTGGAATAACGAAGTACGGATATGTTTGATTACATCTAAACATCAATATAGTGCTATATAGACATGTAATTGGACCGAAGATGCAGCAAGAGAGATGAATGCAGTCAGCGACTCATAGCTTGACTGCTTGCGTCAGGGTCAGCGAACGAGAGCTGACCAAGACCCTACTCCAACTCCAAGTAGTGGTCTTGGAAACAGGCTGCATCACTGCAGTCTGGCTGAGAGAGTAGAGATCGAAGAGGGAAGGCAAACCCGGGCTCAAAAAATGTTGTGCTGAAGTCGGATGTGTCGGCCGAAAGACGAAAATATCGCAGCTTCGCTGTAAACGGACACAACGCAACAAACGTCCTTTTCAGGATGAACGAGGAAGAAGAAGAAACATCTACATAATGCATTTAGTTATGGATTTCTACTTATCTGCTACAAAGTGCAACATTTGAGATCACACCAAAATGTTAAAGTATAATAACTGTTATAAGTAAGTTAGCCGCGTGTTAGCCGCGCGTTAGATGCGTAAACTTATGTATATCTTCTTCTTCTTCTTCTTCTTCACCCTGAAAAGGACGGTGGTTGCGTTGTGTCTGTTTACAACGTAGCTATGATATCTGCACCTTTCGGTCGACACATCCGACTTCTGCACGGCATTTTTTAGGACCGGGTTTGCCTTCCCATTTCGATCCACACTCGCTCAGCCAGCCTGCACAGCTGCAGACTGTTTCCAGGACCACCACGTGGAGGTGGAGTGCGGTCTTGACCAGCTCTGGTTCGCTAGTCCTGACGCAGGCAGTCAAGCTATGAGTCGCTGACTGCGGTCTCTATTGCTGCGTCTTGAACTTATGTATATAATAATATTTATAAGTAGACTTACTGAATATATTAAATACTCCTACTTTAGTAACTAAACAACACACTAAAGCACTATTAAAAATCTAAATGTATGCACAGAAAATTACTTTTTCAAAGACAGTAAGACACATATAAAAGTATTACTCAAGGAAAGTGAATTTATGGTAATTTTCATAATATCCTACCCAGAAGACTCACGTTGACTGGATCCTTGAAGCCTTGCTTGATAAAACAGATTATGTTAATGATGTTTGCCACAATGCCAAAAATGTCGATAGCCTGACACGTTACAGAAAATATCAGCCATCGTAACACGTTACTTATTTCATTATTTATCAGGAGTTCAGGCTTCCCATCTGAAATATGTGCCTTAAGTGCGTGATCTTCGACGTTTGTCGAAGTTGTTTTGTCTAGCATTGTAGGCAGTATCGTATGTTAAGCCTAAGAAAATAGAAAAGATGATATAGGAGAGGCTCGATATACATTTTACCGACGTCCGGCTATTCTGTCCCATAATCGTACAGAGATGCAAGATATAATTCAAAATGCCTTAGATGAGGTTTTGTTGTTGTTTAACTAGGGCTGCTAAGCTTATCGCATTTTTGCAGCAATATCAATTTAGAGTCCTCGGTATTATCTACACTATAGATCTACGCTTTTCCTGTTGCATTGTTACCATTCCGAAACTTGTTGAGTTGAAATCATGAGCTTTAGTTTCTCCAGCTTGGCTTGCATTTAAAGGATCATCACATCTAGTCCCAAGGTAGGAGGAAGAAACGTGTGACATACAGTGCATTCCTCGTCATCCAAGGGGACTCTCCAAATATACAGAGCTAAGATACTGTGCTCTGGTATTTGGCTCTCCCAGGGAATTGTAACGTCCTACACAGAGGCACTTCTTAGCTCCCTCTGCCTATCAAGGGTCCATAATGAGATCTTCCTGCATGCAGAAAGCCAGGTAAAAGCCAGAGTTACGTCTGGTGCTCATTTGACGTCTTCAAGCTTAGTGTACAACGCAAGAATGTCGACATGTTTCACTACAGCGGGAATCCATGGACGTATTTGGATGATTAATTTCAAGAGTCAATGAGGGTGTTATTAGCCTCACTGATAGGGATTAACTTCTAGTTCTGTATTCTATAGCATTGTGCTTAGCACGTTGTCACATGTGGATTACTACAATTAAGGCTGCATGCATGATTGAGGAGAATTGTGAGTAATACTGACATGTTTGTCGCAAGAGGGTTGATGTTATTGAAATTAATAGATATCCTGGACAAAAAGTTGTATCAGTTGATACCAGGATAGTGCCAGTTAAGAGTCTGGTCTTATAAGAAATACCCCTTCTCTGAAAAGAGTAAGGGTGTATGGACATCAAAGGTAGGGTCAAGCTGTATAAGTTTCCAGGTATGATATTAATATATTATCCTGAATCCCTATGGGCTCCCTCTCACGATCCTCCTTTGATTTTATTATTATTTGTTATTGTTAATGTGGTTGTGGTCTCTGCTAGGGGTATTAATAAATTTATTTGTCAACAATAACATAAACTCAACTTTAATAAGTAAGTAAGACTGCTGATAATATTTACAATTTATTTAATCTATACCGTTTCTCTTTTCGGTTAGGAAAGTTTTAAATGAAATCAAATGTATTTACATCATGAAATCAATAAACAATTAAAAATAATAATTACTCTCCTTGTGAAGAACGTTGATGTGATACTAATATGTTATGTCACTATGACTTGACAGTGAAGCTAGTACTAGGTTAAATTTATGTCCACACTTGTCATCATTCACTGCATGTTTATTTGCATCTTGTTTTTTAGTATAGGAGTATATTCTGGATACGCTGACCAGTACCTTTGGTTTACCACTTGTCTGTGGTCTAGAGATCGTTTACACTCCTGCCATGGACGGACAAGGGTTATGCATTCCTCAGTGGAAGCTGGGTATCTGGCTCTGTTAACCACAAGAGCACTCGCACCACAGAGTCCAACAGAGGTGGATGACTCTATACACTTTTTGTAGTTGTCAGGATAGAACGTGAAACAAAAATAAACGTAACCCCTATTTGGTCCATCACTATTCCATTATTACACAAGATGGGGACGATAGACAGTGTCAGATAATGTGCTAGCCCATGCACAGGACTATATACCAGCACTACCCACATCCAGTTCACCGTGACTACACTTTCCTTTTAAAATCTTAGTTAGATCCATTTGTCCATGATCCGCCTCCATACAATGATTTGGTCTAGTATAAAATACTAAGTAATACCTTGATCCATACATTAAAACAATTTCTGTCATTCTTTCTTATATTTCAGGCATGTGTCCCATTTCATCAAGAAATATTTCTTTAAAAGTTTTCCAAACCTACAGACACAGTTCTGCTATCATTCTCAATTTAATTTGAATGTACACAGGCGGGTAAGTCCTTCAGAAATTACACAATGGTTGTAGAAACACGTCTACACACTTACCAACACACTGTAGTGAATCAATAGCAAATCATATAATTATGTATATATATGTATATATATATATATATATATATATATATATATATATATATATATAGATATATATATATATATATATATATATATATATATATATATATATCTTACCCTCAGGCACACACACACACACAGACGAGCTGTTAATGGCAAACTTGATCTGCTCTCAGGTACAACTGGCAAAGGCAGTCTTTATTTACAAGTTTTTCTGCTCGCTGTTTTTTTCCAAATCTTATGGCCCCAATTTAGCAAGGGCAAGGTCTATTTATACTAGCACATTCGGCGTATCGGAAAGCAGGGGCTAACGGGGTATTGCGAATCAGAAAATGAGGCATATTTTGTCTCTCTATTCAATTATGAAAAACTAGTTTCCCCATTATCTTTCTTATTTCTGGAGCGATTTTATTCACCCAAAGCTTAAATCATACCCTGATTTATTCTTTATCTATATATCTATAATCTTTTAGTCTCCTAAGTGCATTTTATTTTAGGCAAAAATTACCACCTAAATTAGGGACTAACCCGATGTGTCGAGGCCTTTCCACTGAATATATCTCTCTTAATAAACTATTTTTTCGTGGAAGTCTTTACGCCTATCTCTAAAGTAACATTCGTGTTGTAGAAGTTGAGACCTCTTCCAAGTGGTACTTCTTTCCTACGAGACCTCTTCCAAGTGGTACTTCTTTCCTACTTATGTAATTAATTTGCATCCTTCACTCGGTTGCACAAATGAGGACTGGCCATTTTGCCTGTCCAAGGCTGTAGTAAACACACGAATACGGAAGTCTTTCCATTGGCTAGTGTATCATACTATGTCTACAATGTATGGCGCGCGGTTTTTGTCAGAGTTACTCAGGATTATGCAGAAGCTATGTTGTGAAACAGACTAACTCACGACAATGTTCACAAATTCAGAGAAAAAGCTAAAGACAGTACTCTGAGACAAGCTTCGTGAAATGGAGACTAGCTACAATATAGCCTCGGGGCTCTTAAAGGGGACAACAACAAACATCCATTAATCATATATAACCATGTAAGCACGCCTCAAACAAATACTCGCTGATGTGGAGGAATACTATATTCAAAGAGATATGTAGATACGAACCTATGGAAATTAGGGATATTTGGATAATTGGACTTAATCACCAATGCCAGTGACAAGGCTACTTCTGTTTAACTGCCCGTGTTTATATCTGTGCAGACCAAATATTGAACTTCAAAATGAAATGTTATTAGAAACATTACTTTGACCATTGATGTGGTCACATTTGAAGTATCAAAATAGATTACATCACGGAAGCTGAATCTTTCAATGAATTTACTGCATCGGCCAGCTGGAGGAAAACCCCGTTTAATGAAATGTAATGCATGTTTGTCACTGGCAATAAAATACTGCAGTTTTATTAAGATAACCAGCTAGGCGTGGACAATTAGTAAATAATGTCCTTAAAAAAGAAGATTGCAAGTTCTGGTACATTTTAGAACGTGCTGAGCATTGATAAGGACCCGACTCTCACTTCCCTGAAGTGTAGCTTTAATTCCATCACACAAAAATGAAAATGGCATGAAGATGAAAGATTCCCACTGCGAAGAGAATTCCAACAAAAATGTGGATGGACTGCTTTTACCATCGAATATTTGAGGACAAATTGAGGATTTTACAAATTCAGGTGAGATATTATTTCAATGACTCAATTAACGACGATTGAGTTCATTTTCACTGATTTCCTGTGCATAAAATGGTTCTAAAGCAAGGGATAGGAAGCAGTGTTACAAGGGTATTTTATTTTATTCAGTGATCTAAGACTTTAAAAAAACGACAGTTCAGTGGTGCCCGTACATAGTTGATAGTTAATGAAACTTTTGTAATCAGACCCAAATTAAATGTCTTCAAAATTTCAAGGAATATTTTTTATTAATAAATCCGCAACAGACGGTGCATTTCTCAGTTGCTGAACTACGACGTTTGTCACTAAGCCTTAAGGTCGGACGATACGAGTGAAAAACAGCACTTGCTTAACAGCAACATTGGATTAAATACATAAGTTCGTAACTATTTATGATAATACATTTTAAAGTAACAGCTGGACTTTAGAAGTTATTACAATGTTGCAATTCAAGATAAAAAGACGTACTTAAATTGATCGACCACATAAACTTTATGTTTTATTGAAGGAAGAAAATTTAGCAAAATATGACTGTGTCACAAACAATGAAGAATGGTATACTTGAACAGTCAGGGATCTGCGGTTTTTGACTGATAGTTACTAATAAAACTATTTCATTTCTCTCTAGAAATCAAACTTCATATTGTTTTCAACTCCTATTTAACTTAACTAATATATAAGGTATTTCTTTTGAACGCTACCTATTTTAAGAACCGTTTAATTATTTCTTTGTTTTTATGTGTAATTATGCATGTATGAAAGAAAACGCAAACTGAATAACAAACTAGTAATCATTTTATTATTATGTGTCTGAAAACCCGGCATAACATATCTTGTTGACGTGTCAACGGTCATGCTATAAGTTAAACGGCAGAGACTGGAGGAATGTCTGGAATTCAAGATACACGACTTGCATCAGTAGTTATTATCTCCTTCTAAATGTGGCATTACGCTGTGCGTGTCTGTGAATTAGGATTTAAACTGACACGAGTGAACATCAATTTTATCAGAGCTCAAGTTATCGATTGACCTTATTTGATCCAAGGCGCAAACCCCCCCCCCCCTTCCCCCCCCCCCCCCCCCCCCCCCAAAAGACACCCCCCCCCCCAAAAAAAAAAAAAATTTGAAAAAAAAATTACAAATTGATCTAAACAGCATAGTAGAATTATAATTTTAGTCATGTTGCTTGCTTTGATAATGTATGCCTTAAGGAAAATAGAACCAAATGTTACACTACTGAAGAAATCTTGATACGTTTTGAGTCATTACTTAGCAAAGTAACTCACTACCTGTACCAAAATAAAGTATGGTGTATAGAATACATTACGGCTAATTATAGCATATAAAACTATGGTTACACAACACGTCTTTGCTAGTTAATCTTGTCCAAAGTAGCAAATAGGTCGTAATAATAATTTCTCATCCAAAATTCGTAGGTGTAATACTTCAGAAGTTTAATTATGTTTCTGTCTTTATGGTTGAAATAACTGGCTTCATCTGTTGTTTAAGTAGTAATTTATCCACCGCTCTTTTCTAAATAGAATTACATATTAATAATTGGTAGTTTGTTTCAGAATATTTAATAACGAAAACGTAATTTCTTCTTTACGTTTACGTTAGTTGATATTTTGTGTCATTCAAGTATGAACACATTTACTGGCACCCTTATTTTGCATTTACAGTTAAGCTTTTCATTTAACAGTATTGCCCGAGTGTTTCCCGGAGATCTCTAAAGAGGACTACTATACCCTCAACCAGGTCGTAGAAGGCGACTAATGAAAGGCTATGCATATGGCTGGCAATCTCATCATGTAAAGCAAACTGTCAAGGAAACCACAGCTGCAAATTCTTGAGCGTGCTTGGTGCAGCTTTCCTGTAAGGGGACCAGCTACAATGCAGGCTCCAATGCTCCCAAAGGGGCGCAAAGGAAAATGATAATTGAAGTGAATTACCAAGGCGTTAATTATTGCAGCTAGCAAGATCGCTTGTCATCATCAATATGAGCAGTCATCAGCAAAGATTGACAACTATCAATCTCGCAAAAGGTAGGCCCAAAGCCGTAGGGGAATCGAAACGTTAGAGACTTCACTATGCTACGTCCAGCATCAAGAGGTGGGGTGATATGTTCCCTTCCTCGCTGCCTTTTCCTTCCCTGACTCTGGTCAGGTACACATTTACAGCTGGGTAGACTGGAGCGTGTCGGTACCTTGATTCCATCCCGTCACCTTTGCCGAGAAAGACTAGCACTCTAACCGCTCTGTCAATCGGACGCGCCAATCTCGTATCGTCCTGTTTTTCTTTCCATGCACTTCATAGAGTCTATTACATTGCTGTTTCAGGCACAGTTTTATATCTATAGGTCTCAATATCGTTCTCATAAATGATTAACATTCATATTTGGATACAATAAAATATGTTATTGATTTGACTGCTGTATAAATATTATCTTACTACGAACTTCTTGATTAGAATGTTTATGTATATTTTAGTTTTATGCGTGCGAATTGTTATTGTTGACAAGAATCTAAACCACCTTATTCAACTCATTGTACTGCTGTATCAAGAACAACAAGCAGCCGTAAGAATAGATGGAGAAACATCAGAATGGTTTGAAGTACAGAAAGGAGTAAGACAAGGCTGTACCCTTTCCCCTTACCTGTTTAACATTTATGCCGAGAATATCATGAGAAACGTAAGAGAATTCCAAGAACACACAGAGTTTGACCCATTTAACATCGGCGGGTACCAGATCCCGGAAATCAAATATGCTGACGACACAGTCCTCCTATCGACCCACCCAGAAGGACTTGAACAATTAATTATGTCAACCAAAAATCACAGCGAGGCCCAGAATCTATACCTTAATACCAAGAAGACCAAAGTATTGATAACAGACAAAGTAAAGATCAAACCAGAAATTAAAATTGATAACGAAGAACTGGAAGGTGTTAATGAATTTGAATACTTAGGATCAATCATCAACAGCTCTGGCGTCTGTGCAGTAGAATTTAAAAAGAATACTTGCAATTGCCTCATATAAACTAATATAGATGAAAAACCTATGACAAGGCACAAACACAGAAACAAAGTTACAACTAATCAGAGCATGTATATTCCCAGTAGCAACATACTTCTGCGAGACATGGACACTCAATAAAACAGTTGCAAAAAAGATTACATCATTCGAAATGAAATGCTACAGAAGTATGTTGAGAATACCCTGGACAAAAAAAAAGACCAACAGAGAAGTACTGCATTCACTAAATGTAGAGGAAAATTGGCTACTAAATACCATCACAATAAGGAAGCTCAAAATTTTCGGTCATATAAAAAGACATAATACTCTGGGAAGGGGAAGGGGGCGACATAGACGACGGTGGATCCAGGACATCACAGAGAGTCTGAACATGTCATTGGATGATGCAGGTCGACTTGCCCAAAATCGTGATGCGTTCAGAGCAGCTGTAATGGAGACAACGTTCTCGAGAGAATACGTCACATGATAATAATAAAAAAATGTTGGGAACCGCGCTGGTGTAATGGCTACGACGTTGTACTGGTGTGGTAAAGTGGGATGATATAAATATTTATAGGGGACTTAGTGTACTGACTGAGGTCAGCTGTGAAGGTATCTGTATCTAATAGGTGTAGTGTTTTACAGATAACCTTACTTGCTACCACATTTATACCTCAGTCAGAATTATTCTGGAATATAGTGATGACTACGTTAAATGTCTAGGGTTATGTAAATGATGAAGTGTAAGTCACAACAACAACAGACAGATAAACAATTTAATTTATTCCACCACACTTGACAACACTGTGACACTCACACACATTTAACACTCTATAAGACTATCTTAAATAAGTCACTGGTAAAGTTTCAAATATATATGTATTAATTACTTTCACTAATATATCCTGATTCAACTACAAAGTGAACCAGGAATCACAATCAATTGTAATCACAATTTATATATACATAATTTATAAATATGAACCTTGTAGTGACATATTTTATTAATATTATCCTATGTGTGTCAGTTGTGTAGTAGTACTATGAGGTAATACTGGTTTTGTTTTTCAAGCTATGTTGTTATTTGTCATCATGACTTCAAGTGTTTGTTTATCTGGGAAATAGTATGGGGGAAAAGTTCACAGTTCCTGTCAATTTAAACAAGGATTGTCCCTCTTTTTTACTAAAATGTCAATTTTTGAGGGGACACATAATGTTGAGCTCCACTGGCCTGTGGTGAAGTGGGATGTTATAAATATTTATAGGGGACTTAGTGTACTGACTGAGATCAGCTGTGAAGGTATCTATATCTATTAAGAGTAGTGTATTATAGATAACCTTACTTGCTACCACATATCTATATATCTCAGTCAGAATTATTCTGGAATAGTGTGATGACTACGTTATGTGTCTAGGGTATGTGTATGATGAAGTGTAAGTCATAACAACAGACAGATAAACAATTTAATTTAATCCACTACTCTTGACAACACTGTGACACTCACATACATATAACACTCTATGAGAATATCTTAAGGAGTCACTGATAACTTTTCAAATAACAATATGTATTCATTTCTGTTATGAATGAATATGTGTCCTGATTCAATTACAAAGGAACCAGGAATCACAATCAATTTTAATTACAAGTATATGTACAGACTTTATCAATATGAATAATGTAGTGACATATATTATTAAAAATATCCTATGTGTGTCAGTTGTGTAGTGGTAATATGAGGTAATACTGGTTTTGTTTTGTTCAAGCTCTGTTGGTATTTGTCATCATGACTTCAATAGTTTGTCTTAGGGACTAGTATTGGAGATGTTCTCAGTTCCTGATATTAAGACAATTAAATTCCCCTCTGAATGTTATTTTTACAAAGTTATTTCAAGATGAGGGGACATAATGTTGAGCTCAGCTGGCCAAATCAGCTTATCTTGCGTGATGGCGGCAGGAAAGGACTCCTCTGCTCGAATTCTCCTCTGGGCTCTGGAGACACCTCACTGATAGCTAAATGAACCAAGGAGTATGCTGTCCGACTCTGGATTCAGCAAAGCTCTGACCAGGTGCTGCTCAGTACCATCAAGACCACGGTCCCTGAAACAAGAAGGATGTACCTTCTACTTCATAACTAATTGATACTCTAGTTCTACACTGAGCACAATACAACACAAACATTGAGTTCAGAGCGTTAGGCCAACTGTCAGCTTCATCTGAAATACTTTATACCAGCATTACCCTCCTTAATGGTTACCACGCCTCTGCACTTCCAGCATTATTTCTGTCTAATCAATCATCCAGGTGTCAGTGTACTATTTGGCCATTCCATGCCGTTTTACTTCCCTCCGACACCCTCTGTTCAGGCTGGAGCATTATAGGCTTTATCTCCTGTTTGCCACTGAACTACACATATATATACAGGCATAAATTAACAATTTACATTCAATTTTCATTAAAAGATACTGAATGGTTCAAGCTTACCACAATTTCATGGAAATAAACACAGATACGTTGATTAGCAATGAATTCTGGCACAATTACTGGCACAAATTCCCATCTGCTTATGTTCCAGGCTTTTATTTAACACAAATATGAGCTGGCTTCAACGCACTGTTGCTTTATCAAGATTATTTGCACTAGTGGTCTCGAACTAACGCTCCTAAGTGAGTATATCAGCGAGTCTAGCCAATGAGGCCACGTTTCGACAAGTGTTTGAAAAAATGTTACCTTTTCACGTCTCCCCTAACAACGAAAGATAGTATTTATAGCCCGACCAATCGTGGTTAGTCTTTCATTTGTTGCGCTCCAATCAATTTGGAGTTTACATGGTAGGCTAATTCTGTAACGTAAGATTTTTTTCAAACACGTTATAAAAAAATTTTATGAGCAGAAATGATTCCATGCTGTCAGGCATCCCCACTATTTTATTTTGGGTATAATTTATTAATTCCTGGACTATTTGCGTAACGTTTTACATATTCTTTGTCAGCAAGCCCTAAGGAACCCAAATATCCAAATTTAAAAGAGCTACGTGGCTGCGTTCAAAATATGTATTTTCTACCTCCTGTTTCGAAGATGTGCTGTCTGGGTACTGTTATGTTTTCAACCGTAAACCCATCTATTGTTATCTTTCCTAATAAGCGTTTTTTATGATTTATAAACCTAACTCTGGGATGGGTAATGTATTTTATCACTGTCCGTCTGAAAAAAAGTTAGTGCATGTAGTCTTACACGCGTGATGGCAGCATTTGTGTATCGCGCGACGCGGGTTGGGGGTGGCATTAATAGCGAGACGCGTGTTTAATTTTGCATGCGTTCCTGATTTTCAGCCCTCCCTCTCTCTTTATCCTTTAGTCCATCTGTTCGTTCGTTCCGCCGTGTATAAAATGGAATGAATGAAATATTTAAATTAGGTCATTGATCCGCTGGGTATCTCAATGTTTTTCCAAGAAATACAGCACACGTTTCATTGAAGAACGCGGGTAATAATATAGTAGGCTTTTACTATCAACGTGAAAGCGTTACAATTTGCAGATGAAGCAGAAAACAAGGGGATTTCGAGTACTGTCATTGTGACAGCACTGTTCTTTACCATTCTTCTTCCTTTATTTATTATATGTATTTATTAGGCTTTATATTTACTTGATAATTTATATATGTGGATTAGAATATTCCACGACACCTCCCCTCTTAAAACAGACATTATATGTCAGTCCTTTATTCTATATACACATAGAGAAATTTATTATTATTTCTGGGGTTTACGGTGATTCTCATCACACGGATGGCGGCTTAAAAAATCCGCTCCCAAATTGGTTTTTCCAGATATATACTCAATGCTAAAATTATATGGAGCCAGAAGTAAAGACCATCGGAGTAACCTAGAGTTCTCATGCTTAGCCTGTGCTAGAAACGATAAAGGTTTGTGGTCTGTTTGCAACTTAAATGCCTTCCCATACAGATAAATATTGAATTTCTTTATTGCCCATATTACTGCAAGACATTCTTTTTCGCTAGTTGAGTAGTTGATTTCAGCTTTATTCAACTTTCTGCTAGCATATGCCACTGGGCTTAATTCCCCATCCAATGCATCTGATTTCTGTAGTAGAGTTGCACCTAACCCAATATTACTTGCATCCGTCCTTACTATGAATTCTTGACTTAAGTCAGGTAATTTCAAAATGGGTTTACTTGTGAGCTTTTCCTTCAATTCTTGGTAAGTCATTTCACATTGTGGTGTCCATGTAATGCGATCTGGATGTCCTTTACGTGTCAATTCAGTTAACGGTGCACATATGGAATTAAAGTTTTTGATATACTTCTGGTAGAAACCACATAATGAGACAAAGGATCTCACGTCCTTCTTGGTTTGTGGTCTCGGGGCTTTCTGTAGTTTCTCTAAATTCTTTGGGTCAGGGGTCATGTTTCCCTGATAAACTGTGTGTCCCAAAAATTCCAATTCTTTACATCCAACGCAACATTTGGTTGGTCGGGCTGTTAAATTTGCCTCCCTAAGTCGATCAAACAGCATGTTCAGAGAGTCAATGTGTTCCTCAAATGTTTCTGTTGCTATAAGGATATCATCCATAAAATTTGTTATACAGGGATTATTCAGAGGATCCAATAATTTTCTCATCATTCTAGAGAAGACACTAGGCGCATTCTTCAATCCAAATGGCAATCTATTAAACTCATAGTGTCCTTCTGAGGTACTAAAAGCTAGGTATGGTCTAACCTCAGGCTTTACTGGAATCTGATAGTATCCTTTACTCAGATCCACTTTTGAGAAATATTTAGCTTTATTTAGTCTGGCAAACAGCTGATTTGTATCCGGCAATGGATCCACCTGTCCTTCTGTAATAGCATTCAGTCTCCTGTAATCTATACAGAGTCTATGTTCTCCAGAGGGCTTCCTTAAGAGTACAACACCGGAACTATACGAAGACTCACTGTGCGAAATAATTCCTTCCTTCAACAGATAGTCTATCTCTTCCTTCAAAGCTTTCTCCTTAGCAAACGGAATCGAATATGGTTTCATACAGACAGGTGTGGAGTCTATTAGTTTCATATCATATTCCAATAGGTTTGTATGCCCTGGTCGGTCTGTTAACACCTCTGCATGATTATTTAGAACCTGTTGCACTCTCTCTTTCTGAGTTTTCGTTAAATGTGTACTGATTTTCACCTGTGCTGCTGTCTCACAGGGGTGTAATGGATATTCAAATGATGAAAGTGGTTCCTTTTTCATCTCCATGGCGATGGACAAGGTCAACAAGTGTGTCTCTTCCTGATGTTCTCTTTCCAAATATTTCTTCAGGAGATTCACATGATAGATTTTTTCTTTCCCCTTCTTATCTATCTTATAATTTGTTCTAGACACCTTCTCTAGAACTGTATATGGACCCTGCCATCCAATTTGTAACTTATTCTGACTCCCAGGCAAAAGAAGCAGTACTTTCTCTCCCACAGCCAAATTTCTGTCTTTCGCCTTCCTGTTATAATAGGCAGCATGTTTCTTCCTGGCTTGTTTCAAATTTTCATTGGCAAGTTTCCAGCCAGTTTTTAACCGAGTGGTCAGCTCATTCACATATTGGTATGAAGATGTAATGTTTTCCTCTGCCTTTTCATCAGTCCACGTTCTTAACAAAGCTACATATGGACCTTTAATTGTGTGGACCTATTTGTCCATGCACCGGTATGGTCTCTTCCACTCGAAGCTTTATAGTGATGATTTTTCCTCCCAGAATTATCATTCACAAAACGACCGCTACCAATTTTTCTTTTGGGGCTTTCTCCCCACTTAAAATTCTTGATGAGAGATTTCCTCTCTACATCCTCTTCCTCCAGTTTGTTTAAGTCCGATTGAGGGATTTTCGGCTTATCCTGGGGTAAGACATCTTTTTGCACTCTCCGCATAGTGGCCATTGTAAAACAGTTAAGTGAAGCTTGTCCGTGAAAAGGGGCTTCCCATTCCATTTGGTCCACTTTATCAAATCTATTTTTCTTTTTATTATCAGGCCTAATTTTGCCCCGTGGCGTGTCCAGGTCCTGATCCATGTTCCCACTTGTGGGTGTTCCCTCATGTGCTATGCTACACCTTTCTACAAAATTCTCAATGTCCCATCTTGCTTTGGGCCAATAATAATTGTGAGCCACCTTTTGAATGATGGTACCTATTTTCTCATGGTCCCCATCTGGTTTCACATGTAGGCTCCTTATTAAGTCTGCCCTATATCTTTTTGGAAGAACCAGCTGTCCGTGACCTTTGGATCTAGCTCCAGTCTTCCTATACATCAACTTGTTTTTCATGTAAAAATCTCCCTTGCCTGGAGTTGTATGACAAGTTGACAATTTTCTGAAACAAGGCTTGAGTGTTTTATCCCCAGCCTGTGCCTTCCTCATCTCTTCTGGAGTGGTATCTAACATAATATCCTCCTCCTGTCTTGAGGTCGACCTGACCTGAAGGGTTGCCATATACACAGGTTTCCTTCTGCAACGGTCAGTGTCATGATTGTCCATCTGACAATTCTTACACCACCTTTTTCCTTGGTTGAAAGATTTTCTTTCATCATATTTCCTTTCATCGAATTGTGGGAATTTATTTTTATTTTCATACCGTGGCCTATCAAATTGGTGCTTACCTTTATTTTGATCCCTAGGATCAAATTTATTAAAGTTCTGTGGTGCCCTAAAGTTATCCACCTGTTTCTTTTTATTACCTGTTACCTCTGCTTGAGCTGCTTGATACCTTTCAGCAACATTTAGCAACTCACCCAGCCTCTCTGCACCTTGTTCCATGAGAAACTTTCTCAGGTCTGGAGCCATGGACTCTCTTAGTTGCTCTATAAGGACCATTTCCTTAAGATCTTGGGTTTTCCCCAGAGAAGTCCATTTCTCCAAGTATGTCTCTATTCGTGCAGAGAACTGGTGATAGGTTTCACCTGACAGTAGTTTAGCATTCCTAAATTTTTTCCTATAAAATTCTGCATTCTTTTCATACCTTAACAAAAGAGCCTGCTTTAGCATGTCATAATTTTCCTGATCACCTCTGCTCATTTTTGCAAAAACTTCATAAGCTGCCCCACGAAGTCCCTGAGATAACTTTAAGCTCCACCTTTCTCTCTCTAACCCATACGTGGTAGCTAATAGTTCATACCTATTTATATAGCTCTCAATATCATCGTCTTTCTCAACAAAATGATCTAAATGAAAATTCATAGCTGAGGTTGAGGCTCCTTGAGTAACCGTAGCATCAGAGGCAAAGGGACTGGCACCATTTTCAGGAGCATGGCCTTGAAACTCAAACTCCCTTAGTCGTAACTCATGTTCCCTTTGTAATCTCTTCTCCTCCTTTTCTGCTTCCCTCTCTGCAGCTAATCTCTTCTCTTCTCTTTCTGCAGCTAATTTCTTCTCTTCTCTTTCTGCAGCTAATCTTTTGTCTTCTCTTTCTGCTTCCAATTTCTTAGCCTCTTTGTCAGCCTCAATCTGCAACCTCTTAGTCTCAGCCTCAGCTTCAAATTGTAACTTCTTAATTTCCCTTTCAGCCTCTAACCTTCTTTCGGCTTCTTTTTCTAATCTTCTTTCTTCGCGTTCAATAAATTTGTCACATTCCGTTGTGACATAGGCAACCATAACTTGCCCATCTAATCCTAACTCTTTTGCAGTCTGAACCGCAGCAGATCGAAATTTGGCCAGGTCCGCCATTGTCTATCAGGTAAATTTTTATAATGTCTACCCAACAATTCAATTTCTAACTATATATCTAATGGACAACACAGGCACCGTGAGCTCAACCTTATTTAATTCCACCCAAGGATACCTTTTAATTCTTATATTCCCTGAAGTGAATTACCCCCAATATCTTTAATAGTTAAAGATTCAAAATCCCAAGAGCGAGACCCCAATATATGTGGTGAAGTGGGATGTTATAAATACTTATAGGGAACTTAGTGTACTGACTGAGATCAGCTGTGAAGGTATCTATATCTATTAAGAGTAGTGTATTATAGATAACCTTACTTGCTACCACATATCTATATATCTCAGTCAGAATTATTCTGGAATAGTGTGATGCTACGTTATGTGTCTAGGGTATGTGTATGATGAAGTGTAAGTCACAACAACAGACAGATAAACAATTTAATTTAATCCACTACTCTTGACAACACTGTGACACTCACATACATATAACACTCTACAAAGATATCTTAAAAGAGTCACTGATAACTTTCAAATAACAATATGTATTCATTACTGGCATGAATGAATATGTGTCCTGATTCAACTACAAGGGAACCAGGAATCACAATCAATTTAAATTACAAGTTATGTACAGAATGTATTTAATATGAATATTGTAGTGACATATATTATTACAAATGTTCTATGTGTGTCAGTTGTGTAGTAGTAAAATGAGGTAATACTGGTTTTGTTTTGTTCAAGCTCTGTTGGTATTTGTCATCATGACTTCAATAGTTTGTCTTTAGGGACTAGTATTGGAGATGTTCACAGTTCCTGATTTTAAGACAAGTAAATTCCCCTCTTAATGTTAATTTTACAAAGTCATTTCAAGATGAGGGGACATAATGTTGAGCTCAGCTGGCCAAGTTAGCTTATCTGGCGTGATGGCGGCAGGAAAGGACTCCTCTGCTCGAATTCTCCTCTGGGCTCTGGAGACACCTCACTGATAGCTAAATGGACCAAGGAGTATGCTGTCCGACTCTGGATTCAGCAAAGCTCTGACCAGGTGCTGCTCAGTACCATCAAGACCACTGTCCCTGAAATCAAGAAGGATGTACCTTCTACTTCATAACTAATTTAAACTCTCTTTTACACTGATCACAATACAGCACAAACATTGAGTTCAGAGCGTTAGGCCAACTGTCAGCTTCATTTGAAATACTTTATTCCAGTATTACCCTTCTTAATGGTTACTACGCCTCTGCACTTCCAGCATTATTTCTTTCTAGTCAATCATCCAGGTGTCAGTGTACTGTTTGGCCATTCCATGCCGTTTTACTTCTCTCCGACACCCTCTGTTCAGGCTGGAGCATTACAGGCTTTACCTCACGTTTGCCACTGAACTACACATATATATACAGGCATAAATCAACAATTCACATTCAATTTTCATTAAAAGATATTGAATGGTTCAAGCTTACCACAATTCATACGAATAAACACAGATACGTTGATTAGCAATGAATTCTGGCACAAACTGGCACAAATTCCCATCTGCTTATCTTCCAGGCTTTTATTTAGCAAAATATATGCTGGCTTCAACGCACTGATGCTTTATCAAGCTATTTTAAACAAGTGGTCTCGAACTAACGCTCCCAAGTGTGTATATCAGCGAGTCTGACCAATGAGCCCCGTTTCGACAAGTGTTTGAAAAAATGTTACCTTTCCCCGTTTCCCCTAACAACCAAGATAGTATTTATAGCCCGACCAATCGTGGTTAGGCTTTCATTTGTTGCGCTCCAATCAATTTGGAGTTTACATGGTAGGCTATTTCTGTAACGTAAATTTTTTTCAAACACGTTAAAAAAAAATCTTATGAGCAGAAATGATTTTATGCTGTCAGGCACCCCCAATATTTTATTTTGGGTATAATTTATTAATTCCTGGACTATTTGCGTAACGTTTTACATATTATTTGTCAGCAAGCCCTAAGGAACCCAAAAATACAAATTTAAAGGAGCTACGTGGCTGCGTTCAAAATATGCAATTTCTTCTACCTCCTGTTTCGAAGATGTGCTGTCTGGGTACTGTTATGTTTTCAACCGTAAACCCATCTAATGTTATCTTTTCTAATAAGAGTTTTTTATGATTTATAAACCTAACTCTGGGAAAGGGTAGTGTATTTTATCACTGTCCGTCTGAAAAAAAATTAGTGCATGTAGACTTACACGCGTGATGCATGCGTTCCTGATTTTCAGCCCTCCCCTCTCTCTTTATCCTTTTGTCCATCTGTTCGTTCGTTTTGGTAACGCAGTATAATTAATGTTAGGATTAATTTAGGTCATTACGCAGTACGTCTCAATGTTTTTCTTAGAAATGCAGCACACGTTTCATTGAAGAAGGCGGGTAATAATACAGTAAGCTTTTATATCAACGTGAAAGCGTTACAATTTGCAGACGAAGCAGAAAACAAGGGGGATTTCGAGTACATTCTTTGTGACAGCACTGTTATTTTACCATTGCTCTTCTCTTTATTAATTTTATTTGTTAGGCTTCATATTTACCTAATAATTTATATATGTGGATTAGAATATTTCATGACAATAATATAGTAGGCTTTTACTATCAACGTGAAAGCGTTACAATTTGCAGATGAAGCAGAAAACAAGGGGATTTCGAGTACTGTCATTGTGACAGCACTGTTCTTTACCATTCTTCTTCCTTTATTTATTATATGTATTTATTAGGCTTTATATTTACTTGATAATTTATATATGGGGATTAGAATATTCCACGACATGGCCACAGAGGCTTAACTTTCGTGATGGTGGCAGGAAAAGACTCCTCTGCTCGATTGCTCCCCTGTGTTCTGGAGACACCTCACTAGTCGCTATCTGGACCCAGGTGTATGCTGTCAGCCTCCAGATTCAGCAAAGCTCAGACCAGGTGCTGCTCAATACTTTAGGACCACAGTCCCTGAAACAAGAAGGTTGTACCTCCTACTTCATAACTAATTTATAATCTATTTCCAGACAGAACACAATACATAACAAACACTGAGTTCAGAGCGGTAGGCCAATTGCTATCTTCATCTGAAACAATTGACATCAGTATACTCCTCCCTAATGGTTACTACGCCTCTGCAATTCCAGCATTATTTCTTTCTAGACAATAAGATAGGTGTCAGTGTACTGTTTGGCAATTCCATGTAGTTTTACTTTCCTCCGACACCTTCTGTTCAGGTTGGAGCACTATATAGGCTTTGCCTCATGTTCGCTACTGAACCACACACATATACAGACATAAATTATCAATTTACATTCAATTTTCATTAAAAAGATATCAAATATTTCAAGCTTACCACAATTCATGGAAATAATACAGAATTACGTTGACTGGCAATGAATAGGCACAAAATCCGACCTGCCACTGTCTCAGGCTTTTATTTAGAAAAATATAAGCCGAATCTCAACGCACTGTTGCTTTAGAAAGTTTATTTGAAAATGTGGTGCTGACCTGACGCTCCTAATTGACTATATTGGCGGGTCTAACCAATCGATCCATGTTTACACAAGCGTTTGAAAAAAAGTACCCTTCCTTCCGTCTCCCCTAACAACAAAAGATAGTATTTGTAGCCCGACTAATCGTGTGTAGCCTTACATTTATTGCGCTCCAATCAAATAGGATTTAACATGGGGACCTATTTCCCGTACAATGGTGGTTTTAAAATCTGCCACTGAGCGATTCTGAGTTTGGGGTTGTCTGACACCCTCACTATTTCTTTTGGCTATAATTTGTTAATTCCTAGACTATTTGCGTAACACTTAACATATTATTTGTCAGCAAGTCCTAAGGAACCCAAATATACAAATTTAAGGGAGCTAAGGGGCTGCGTTCAAAATATGTATTTTCTAGGATAGTCGTGTAGTTGTTTTTTTATTTTTTATGTTTAGAACCGCCACCTGTCCTGCTGTACTGTCAGACTAATGTCAGGATTTTAGACATAAAACAGTAGAATGTCATGTTTCCTAATAAGCGTTTTGTAAGTTTTTAAAACCTAACTCTCGTATGGGTAGTGTTTTTTATCACTGTCTATCTGAAAAAAAGTTAGTGCATGTGGCCTTACACGCGTGATGGTAGTAATTGTATAGCGAGACGCGGTTTAGTGTTGCCTGTGTTCCGACTTTCAGCCCTCCCTTCTCTCTATCCTAATTCCATCTGTCCGTTCGTTTATGGTAACGTAGTGTATAAAATGACATGAATGGAATATTAAATATAGGTCAGCTTGCGTATCTCAAGGTTTTTCTTAGAAAGGGAGTACACGTTTTATTGCGTTGTGGAAACGCGTGTATGCTGCAGAAGGCTTTTACTATCAACGTGAAACGTTACAATTTGCAGACGAAGGAGAAAACAAGGGGGATTTTGAGTACAGTCATTGTGACAGCACTGTTCTTTACCATTCTTCTTTCCTTTTATTAAATTTATGTGTTAGGCTTTACATTTACCTGATAATTTATATATGTGGATTAGAATTTCTCACGACAACTGGCGACCAGGTGTTCATCGTTCAAACCCGGCCGTCGGCGTTTGAAGAAATGTTTACGACCGGAAATTTGACTGAATAACCTGAACGGCTCCTGCACATAAATCCCGTGTGGATGGGAAGGAGCGAAGCTCCTGACCGGGTTGGAAGGAAATTCTACTGACAACCCAGCCTCGCAATGACATGTCATTGGGCCGAAAGAGCTGGAAAGCTCGAGTGCCGCTGGTTATAGAAAAAAAATGCTAACTGTTCCTGTAGCGCGCTGGTTCTATACACGACGGATGCATCCTTCTTTACGTCCATTCCTGCTAGTCTTACGTTTGATGCCAAATTCCAGCATCATTAGTTTTGTTGATTCGTCGATTGTAGTGTCGTTCTGTAAATACTATCACTAATTGTAAGTATTTCTCCTGTATCCATATCCAATGTCCCCACTAAAGCTGCTCTCGACGCTAGACTGTCAGTTCTCTCAATGCCGCGCCCCCTTGCATGGCGAGGACAGTTGACTCACACCAGTTCCTGAAGACTCGAGGCCTCTATTGATGTTGTCCATTAATGCCGGAGTTATCCATTTTAGACCTTCAGAACTCTGGATAGAGAGTCTGACACTATAGCTGTCCTCGTTGATGGAGTTTCAGAAAGCCTGCTAAGAGCTGAAACAGCTGTCTCTATCGCCATTCTTAAACTGGAGATTGTTGTTATGTAAGCTTCGCTTTCTTCAGTGACGATCCTGTCCTTTGCTCTTGCCGAGAACCCCACCCTGATTTCTTACGAGCTGTGCGTGGTGTTCCTGGCGACGGGCCCTCCAAGTTCAAGTGATATGGCACAGCTACGTCTGTCTGTTCGGACGACGTCTTCGGGCAGGCGGTAGCGCCGGTCGCTGCGCCACCGGATCGGGTGACGATAAAGTTCTTCTCCACAATCAGCCCCTTGCAGGGCAGACGCCATCTTTTTCGTGGCATTGCACACACGCCAATTAGCGGGTCTTTTATGGCCTCCCTATGATGTGCCCCGTGAGTTGGGGAAGTTCTCTAGGGTTGCAAGAAAACCCAAAACGGCACCCCCAACTTTCCGCAAAGGTAAAACAGTGATTAACTCGGGTCCCTGTGGATAGGAAAGAACAACAAATCTTCTCACAGCGGAGAACAGACCCATCAGTGAAAACAAAGTGATTGAATGCAGTTCGTAAAGACGTTGATAGTATAATCAAGCCTTCTTATGAGAATTGAGCCCTATCAAAAGCTGGTCTGGCTTTAGAGGAAGAACAGGCCTAAAAGAAGATAGGTCGGTAATACAGTGTTTCCGAGAATTAATCACCTGATTACGAAGTTCAAAAACTTTGAGCAGACGCAAATGCTACAGACAAATCATACCGCATTTGCAGCCTTCTTCTTCTTCTTTGATCCTTAGCCGCAGACTGTCAAAGCAGTCAGTCGCCATCACGCCTGGTGGCGTCTTGTAGTGCAGCAACAAATTGCTTCCACTTTGTTCGGTCGGTGGTCATCCTTCGTACAGTGCCCAAATTCTGGTTCATTCTTTACATCTCAGTCTCCACAGTTCTCCGCCTAGTTGTTTTTAGTCGACCTCTCTTTCGCTTTCCTTTGGGGGTCCATAAAATAGCTGTTCTTGTAATGGTATCAGGGTCCCTTCTGAGCACGTGGCCAACCCAACTCCAGCCTTCTATTGATCGGTTGCCAATGTAATTCACGTGGCTCAAGAACAGTAAAATTCAGTTCTCCACAACGCTTCATGACAACAGTGGATCCAACAAGTAAGTTAAAACGTCATTGAATAAATAATTTGTTTTGTCATGTAAATGGTACCTTCACCCGTGGCCACAATTAGGACATTGGTAATGAGGAAACTTATTTTCGTATGTGAAAAACGGGACTTGTCTCTTACTGCTTCCATCTGTTATTAAGACATCGGATTCAGTTTTCAATATATCTGCCTCTGCTGCCAATTGTACTGCTGTTAATATTTTTCCTTTTGTTGATGCTTACTATCGTAAGGGTTCTTCCAATTATATTTGCAATACATTATGATCCGGTGTATCCATGAGCTCAGCGATTTGTTGGATACTGCTCTGGTGCAAACATCGTTTTTAATCAACCGAGATATCAACTCCAACCTCGTTGCTAATTTCATGATTAAAGCTTTCCTTTTCGCTTAGATCTAGTAGTTCCTTTAAAATAAAACACCACTTTTATAAAATTTCATGTAAATGTTTTTGATGTTTCACGCCGTCTGGCTCTTGGTTCACTATGTTACAGACGACCTTGGGAGTTGAAAATTTTACACGTCCATCTATTATGGTAGATTGTAAACTATCAAAATTTGAAGGAACCTTCAAAGACAAGCCACGAGCCCGCTTTACAAAAATTAAAATTAATTTTCTTCACACGATTACAGCTGTGAAATGATAACGGAACTTGGCAACGTTGCATGCATAATTTTGAGCAAGATGACAGAACTTGGTGTCTTTGTGTCCAATAATTGAAGACATTGCAATAGAGTGCCGCAGATTACGCACGGACTTGTCAAGACCACACTATGGTTTTTGTGTATGTAGTTTAGAAAGATTTAATCGACTGTTAACAGATTTATTGAATAGAAAAACACACAATTTAAATTACTAACTTATTGCAGCAAACAAACTTAGTGTTGTCAACTGAAAACAAATACACATCAACTACTGACCCAGTGCAGCGAAAATCCTGGGTTATGTTAATTAGAAACACAAGTTGTAGGGAAATTACAATTTAAATTTCACAACAAAAATGGAATTTGATAATAATAATATAAGTATAATATAATAAAATATAATAGCCCCTTCAGTCATAACTGACCATGGCAATGCGCCCCTAAGGTGACAGCCCTCAGCTGCGTATTTTCCTGACGTTTTTTCCTCTCTTCGCTTGTTGTGTGAGCTTCTATTCGCCCAATCGGAGGTGGCGCCGTAAATAGCATCGCCACTTGGTGCGATCGGCAGCTTCATCCTCCCACGTTGCTGGATTTATGTCCAGTGCCCTCATATCTCTCTTGTACACATCTTTGAACTTCAGCTGCGGCCGCCCAACTGTTCTTTTGCAATCTGCTAGTTGCCTGTAGAAGATATCTTTCGGGATGCGACCATCTTCCATGCGGCGGACATGGCCAAGCCAGCGTAGTCTGCGCTGTCTAAGCAGTGTATACATGCTTTGAAGGCCAGCACGTGACATCACCTCGACATTTGTCACTTTATCTTTCCACAAGATGCCGAGGATGTGGCGTAGACACCGTAAATGGAAGGTATTGAGCCTTCTTTCTTGCTTAGCATAGGTTGTCCAAGTCTCGCTGCCATATAGGAGAGTGTTGGTGACGCAGGCGTTATATACCGCAGCCTTGGTCTTCGTTGTGAGTTTGGAGTTTCCCTGAACACGCGATGTGAGGCGGGCAAAGGGGTAGCTGCATCTTTGCCAATGCAGCTGTCAATTTATGTGTCCAGTGAGAGTTTGTCTTTGATGGTAGACCCCAGGTATGTGAAGTGATGCACCACTGCCAATTAATTTGAAAATATTGGACTAAAATTAACATACAAAAATGGCTGAAGTAAGTGTTAGACCTTAACACGGTCGCAATTTTACATATTACTTATGCTCTTTAGAGATGGATCATTGAAAACAAACAAAACTGTTTGATACAAAACATTGAGACATATCGAGGAGAAATTGGTGCATGTTAAAAAAAGGATAAAGAAGGATTAGAGACGTTTTCATGATTGGAGCTACAGATGAAGATAAAGAAAATAGTCTATTTGACCTGTGATGAATTGGTAAATGATTTCATAGTGGGTAGGTTTGAGTTATTTAGTGACAGTCTAAAGAACTTGATAGAGGAAGTATTCGTTGAACAAGGACATACATTGTATAGAAACAGAGAAACAGCAGGTGAGGGTATTCATTTATGTATAATGTAGGGACGGACTGAGATGGTATCTACTGATGAAACATCCACAAACCTTAAGGACACTCTCTAAATAGCCATGTATGAAGAGAATTTATTGAGAAGATTTCAGGTGCAATCGTTCGATCAAAATGGGCGACGAAAGCGAAGAGAAATATCAAGAGAACATGACAATTAGATAGACACGGACAGAGAGGAAAGAATTCAAATATCAGCCAACATAGACACCATGAGGTACTGATAGAGACAGGAGAAGAGAAATACAAACCATAAGTGAAAGTACTTTTTTTAAAAAGCGGATTAAGAGTGCATTTAGCTAAAGATTGTAGGAAGACTAATTTCGAACCGTGCACTGGTTATTAAGATAAAAGACGGGCTAAACCTAACATATAGTTTACCAGTGACAGTTGCGTCACCATCAGTCATATAAATAACACGAGATATGGTGAGAGACTAGGTAGACAAACAGAGTTTACAAGTTACAGAGGCAATATGGAAAGGGTCCCGCCTGAAGGATATGAAAAAAAAAAAAGAATATACTAGACGAAGTTAAAATACCACAGGTATCAGATGGAGACAAACCAATCAAAGCTGAAACAGGGATTCACAAATAAGTTATAGGAAGGGAAATTTGCAGTACAGGAGAGAACACGTTTCTCGAGATGAAGTAAGAGATAATAACCGGGGGACGGGTTATTACCTTTCTAGAAGAACAGCTCAGACACCCCACGAGATTAATAATGTACATGTTTAGATAATGGAAGAACTAAGTTAATAATGTTTAGAGGAAATAGACACAACATTCAAACGAATACAATAAGACTAAGATATCAGAAAAGCAGATGCTGGGGTAGTAATTTACAAAATAGGGGAAGACAGTTGTCACATAATACAAGTGAGAAATCTAATCAAGTTACTAATGATTACCAATTTAGAAAACTGCTGCGGGTGTCATGCAATGGAAATAGAAGAAGGTCACCGTATATTTCCAACATCAGGGATCATAAAATCAAATCATGTTAATAGTTTCAACAATCAGTATACCAGTAATGAGAGGAACAATGATAGATTTGATGTGGACATTTATGAAATAGATTTGGGAATGTAGCAAAGTTTATAAAAGGACGATGGAGTAGAGAAAATAATGTTATATGAAATGATTTTTAGAAAATTAGATTATCAAGGGAAGATAGCAGACCTAGACGTATGTACAGAGACAGCGTATGCAACATGGCAGACGTACTACGACGTTGAGAAACCTTAAATAAGAGACACAATAGAATTGTGGTGCGAAATTTTCTACAGCGATAAAGGGTGGACAGTTTTTTGAAGTTAATAATGTAGATGTTAGAACAGAAGATGGACACTACGCTATGATACAATTGTTTAGAACCGAGGGAACAATGAACAGTGGGGATAATAATGAATCGGAGATCAGTTGTTTAGGAGAGAGACCAACGTTGAATATGAAAAAGAAAACAAGATACTAATACGATTAAAGTAGAAAAGAAACCACACACTGTTGCAACTCAGCCTGAAAGGAAGGATTTAGTGTCTAAACTTGTTAATCACGAGAATAACAAAAGATTTAAACAGGGATACTAGATCGGACAAAAAGAAAATACAGGGCAGGACGAGAATTAAAATAGTAACTTATTATTCGGGAATGCCCGAGAGTTCTGACAACCCACATTACACAGAAGATTATTTTTACACGACTGATTGTGACACGGATTATCATACAATCACTTTCGACATCTATGACGAAATGATTATAGACCATAGATTTATCTAGAAAACATTTTTTTAAAAGCTGTAAATTCGGGTAAACGAAAACGACAAGCTACATTTATATCAACAATGGAAACAGGTAGAGAAAAAATGGTGACAACAATAATGAAGACAGATGACCTTAATAAAAATTACGTTAGAGGGGAAGGAAGACAGAACGTGATTAAACCAAGTAAAATTCCTGTTAGGAGAAAAATAAATATATGAAGGGTTAAAGGCAAGAAGAGCCTTATTCCTGTTAGAATTAATAATTGTATAATGGAAAATGGATTTAGCCGTGGTAGCATAGTGGTTAGTGCACTGGCTTCCTAGCGCAGTGGTCTATGGTTCGATCCCCAGATGAGGTGGAAAGTTTTTAGGCCACAAACGGCTCCTGGGTCGACTCAGCCCCAAATGGGTACCAGAGCAACTCTGGGAAGGTTAAGGCGGCCGGCGTGATGCCGACCACATCACCCCTAGTGTGCCGACGGTCACAATAATATGGGCCTAACACCATATTCCAAATATGCCTCAATGGGCGTGTAACGGGTTCCTTTACCTTTTCATCTACACCTCACGGTAGAAGGGGAACGACTAAGTAAGTATAATGGAAAAGAGAGCGCTGTCTCCCTCTCAGTGCGAGCGACGAAATGGTCGAAGAAGACGCACGTCTGTTCGGACAGTTATCTGGTTGATCCTGCCTGTAGTCATCATGATTGTCTCAAAGATTAAGCCATGCATGTGTAAGTTCCCCAGAAGGCGTACTCCTGTCTTGATCGACTGTGTGTGGTACACCCGTTTTGGGCCCTGTAGCGAGGGAAAGTTTTTTTTTTTTTCTGCTTGAAGCACACTCAGACCAACGAGGTTTTAGATTATAAAATGGCTGTCGAGGACATTCATCTTACATAAACAGGCAAGAGGTGAATTAATGTCACAGTAAATGATGAAAATTTATCATGACCTCAAATGGGGATAATAGACTGGTAATCAGTACTAATTTAAATTGACGTGACATACGTCATAGAGCGCCAGGTAAATGAAATGACGATTGAGCTGGAAACAGTGAATGACAAGACAAGAAAATCCAGAGGACGCCTAACATCAGGTAGAAAAAAATTACGATAAACAAATCAAGTTATCATAAATCTATCAAATACAATTTTGAGAAGAATAAATCTTTCTAAATCTGAAAGAGCAGAGAATTGGAACTCTACTAATCACACTCCTTCACAAGGAATACAAACTGTGAGTAACCGATCCGTATTATTCGTCGGTATAATCGCCGGAGGGTAATATTCTAGAAATAATAGGCATGCAGAATGCCTTAAGGGAGAAGTGTCAGCTCAGGCGGCAGGCTTGTTGTCTCCTTTTTTTATAAGACGATGACTGCCTAAGAAAGTCAGTTAAAAACGTGGACTCATAGGACAATCATTAACGAAAACCGTTATTTATTTTTGTATGAACTAAGGCAGGAGTCCCTTGGTCATGACTGAACGATGTTCATCTGGGCTTGTGAATAAAATGAGATGAACCTGTAAAGACCGGTTATGTAGACTGAAGTAGACGTTTCCAATGTAGTATACCATGGAACTTTTAATTAGTAGAAACAGCAGAACATCACTATTCTGTATTACCAAGCGAGAACATTAAAAATCCGTTAAACGAAGTGACAGTTTTTCTCCAAGAACTTATACTGAATATTTAGATAATTCTTCAAGCTGAGTTCTGTGACGGTATTGCCTCCCCTGCTTTGCAGTAGTGGTCCAACAGTGGCCAAAACTCAAGAGTATCTAATATGGGCTTCAAATGCGTCTACCTTCGCACAAGGTTACTCTTAGCAAATTTGTAAATAGAAGGGTATTGACGCTTCTATCTCAATGGAGTTTCACAAGATATTCAGATAAGCGAAAACAATGGTGCATTGGCTGAGCACATTAATTGTAGAATCAGCCGACTTTTGTGAAGAATTAAGCAATGATTAATCTTAGCTCGTTCAAGCCCCCACATCTGATTTATTCAGTGGAATTCTTATTATTCTGGTATAGCTCTGTTTAGAGTGTGTTTAGCAAATTGACAGAGACAGACATGCAGTACATTTAAAATGATTAAATCGAAGATAATTTGTAAAATTAAAAATAACAAAATATAAAAATCACATAAGTTTTAACAGTTTGAAAATAATTGAATAGTTTAAATGAAAGTATTCATCATTGATTGATAGTAGATCCTATGAAAAAAGTTCACTTTGGCAGCTTATATATTGCACTAAGCTGCCAGTGGTTGTTTCTTCTCACGCTGGGTTGGTTCTTGATGGACTGATCACTGATATCGCTCGTCGCTGGTCAAGGATGTCGGGAGCAGCTCGTTCCCAGGAGTGTCCCTGATCCTTTGAGTCTACAAAGCTGGTCCCTCGTCTTAAAGCTCAGGCCACTGTTCCCTTGTTGTTCCAGAGATAGTACCCTTCAACTGATACCACCACCGACTATGGTAAAAGAATAGAAACGAAACGCTGTCCTGAGTATTGCGTTTCTCGACACATACGCATGTGTCCCCTTTCTTATTTCACCATCCCATTTATCTCAGAATTTACCATCGATGAGAATTAAATTTAATCCCTCGGGATAAAACTTTCTGTACATTTAAATTGAATAGCTTTATCGTTATTTTCATTTGAATGAAAATGTTAATAATACAGATAGAATATGTTTACATTTACATTTTCACTGATTGAAAAGTGTTCACAATATAAATTGAATATGTTTTCATTTATGTTTACACTGATTTGATAAGTTTGAAACTTCCATTAATTTTAAATTGAATATGTTAACATCAACATTTACACTGGTTTGAAACTGTAAGTATTATAATTAAAATGTACATCATTTCTTTTATCTTTCCCTCCCTGCTGCATATGGAACTTGGGACTACTGATGCGTTTAGTCTCCTTTAGAAACTAGCCTGCCATCACCGGTGTCAATACCTTGTCGAGGTATGGCGGCTTGCGTACCCTGATTACCCCCGAGCTATGCCAGCTGGAGTTTTACTCCTGAAAGGTTCTACCAAGCTGGACAGATTTGCGCGGGCAGGGGTCGGACTAAAGCAGGCACCTTGGTCCTCCAGGTCGGGGGTTTTAGCATAGAGCTGACATACCTGTCTATGTAAAAAGAAATGAAGTTACGGAAACGACAACAGATGAACAAACTTTGCTGCGGGACGAACATCCGGAGTCTGAGGCACTGTGAGTGGTGAAAGCCGAAAGGAAGCCACTGACACGAAAACGGACGACCTGACAGCAAAACGTGAAACAAGAATAGGATTTTGGAATATCAGGACAATGAACGAGACGGGTAAACTAAAACAGGTTACAGCAGAAATGAGAAACTATAGATTACACATTATAGGGATAAGCGAGAGCAGATGGACAGTGGCAATAAAAGCTAAAACAGCAACAGGAGAAACAGTACTTTACTCTGGAAGAGAGGATGGACAGCACAATGAAGGTGTAGCCATTATTCTACAGAAAGGAATAGACAGGATCAACTGCAACTACACAACAAAGGTTTGACATCAGCAAATTGAAGAACCCCTTTACCAGAACAGCTTTTGCGGCTGATAAAAGAAGCGATGTAAATTTTCCAAAAGTCAGGAAAAGACATTGACTGATGATATAGACCAGAAATTCAACACCATTTCAATAATATATAAGGAAAGCAGCAAATCATGCTTGGGATTCCAGGAAAGGAAGAAGCAAGACTGGATAACACCAGAAACATTAAACACAATAACGATGAGAAAGGAAATGAAAAGAAAGAAAACAGAAGCGAAGTCCCCTAGGCTAAAGCAACTATATAGCGAACAGTACAGTCAGCTGGACAAGGAAGTTAAACGCCAAACCCGAGCCAACAAAAGGAATTTCCTAGACGATCTTGCAATACAGGCAGAAGAGGCAGCCCGGAGAAATGAACAAAGCACAGGATACAAAATAACTAAACTCATCAGCGGAAAATAAGGTGCATACAATATTACATTAGTAAGAGATAAGCAAGGACATCTCATCACGACAGCAGAGGTACATGAAACAAGATGGACAGAGCATTTCAGAGAAACTCTGAACAAGGAACCACCAGAGGCACAAGTGATGTTTCCTGAGGCTGAAAATGATCTAGATGCTTATACAGACATTCCACGAAAAGAAGAAATCATCACAACAATCAAAGGGTTAAGTAATGGAAAAACTCCTGGCCATGGTAATTTAAATGCAGAGTTATTTAAGACAGACCCTGAGCTAGCAGCAGAACTATTAGAACCACTATTTGCACAAACCTGGAAAACGGACAACACCAATGGAGTAGAACAAAGGAGTAATTGTCAAATTGCCCAAGAAGGGAGATCTTGCAGACTGAAATCATTGGTGAGGAATAACTCTTCTCTCAGTTCCCAGCAAAATACTAGGCAGGGTAATTATACAGAGAATTTCAAAAGCAGTAGACCACAAACTGAAGAAAGAACAAGCAGGATTTAGAAAGAACAGAAGGAGTACAACAGGGATGCCCCTTATCAACCACACTATTTTTAATAGTCCTAGACTGGGTGATGCGCCAGACAACAGAGGGCAGTCCAAGAGGACTAAAATGGACTACATTTTCTACATTGGAAGATCTGGAATATGCAGATGACATTGCACTACTAGCACATTCACATCAATACATCCAGGAAAAAACGGATAGACTTAATAAGTATAGCCAGCAGGTGGGCTTGAACATCAATCAAAAGAAGACAGAGGTCATGACACTCAATGTGAGCAGCCCTGAACCCATATCAGTAAGGAATTAACAAGTGGAACAGACAGACACCTTCACATACCTAGGATGCATAGTAACACCAGACGGCGGAGCAAGCAAAGACATCAACAACAGAATGAACAAAGCAAGAACAGCCTTTTTTAGTCTAAACAACATCTGGAAGTCCTCTAAGTACAGCCCAAGCCCAAAATTAAGATTATATCAGAGCTGTGTGCTTTCTGTGCTTCTCTGTGGTGCGGAATGCTGGAGAGGTATAGAGAAGGAAATGTCGAAATTGTCCTCTTTTCACTCGACATGCCTAAAAAAAATTCTCCGAATCTTTTGGCCGAATACCATCACCAACCAAGATCTGCTTACTCGGAGTAAGCAAGAGGACATGCACACCATCATAGCTGACAGACGCTGGAGCTGGGTTGGCTATGTCCTCAGAAGAGACCCCGATGCCATCACAAGAACAGCTATGCTATGGACACCTGAAGGAAAACTAAAGAGAAGCCAAACAAAAGCAACATGGCGGAGGACTGTGGAGGCTGAGATGCAGGGACTGAACCAGAGTTAGGGCACTGTCCGAAAGATGGCCACCGACCGAGCAGAGTGGAATAAGTTTGTTTTTGCCCTACAAGACGCAACCAGGTGTGATGACCACTGACTGCTTTGACGGTCGGCGGCTAAGGATCAAAGAAGGAGAAGAAGAAGACGGTATTCTTGTATGTGTAGGGTATTCCTTTGTTGCGAGTTGGTGTATCTGGGTCATTGAAGGTCCAGTCAGCAGTACGTGACCTGGAATATTAAGTAGGTCACGTGTTAGCGTATCGGAGTTTCGGACTGCCTGTTAATTATAGTAATGTCGAAGGTAGCTGTGGTTTGTATAGAACAGTGATGAAAGTGCAATTTCGTGTCTAGTTTCCTCCAGTGATATTGTACTTTGGCGATAATGGTCAGTGCATTAGTGTAGAGATTGTCGAGCAGTGTTGTTAGACATATGACAAGCTGGTGTTTGTAGGTTGAGGCTAGAAAGTGAGTGCTCCTGGCGGAGCAGGGTACTTGAACAGTTGCTAATCTGGTAGTTTCAGGTTGCAGGAGTCTTTTTCAGGGCTAGTATCTGGTGCCTGACTGTGTGCGTGTTGGCAGAGGGTGCTTCTAGATTAGGTTGCTCTAGGTTTGGTGTATGGCTTCGGTGTAATAGCGACAGCAACGTGCAGGTGGTAGTTAAACAAATTTCTTCTGCTTGTTGGTGTAGTCATCGTGTCTTAGGGAGGTTGGCACAGACAGGCGACGTGTGGACATTGGTTTTCTTCATTAATTGCAATATCTGTGTGGACATTTTTTAATTAATTGCAATATCTGCAGGAAGATTTACTGCATCAATTGCAATATCTACGGGAAGATTTGCTGCATCAATTGCAATGTCTGTTTGAACATTTGCTGCATCAATTGCAATATCTGTGTAACCATTTGCTTCATCGATTGCAACATCAGCGTGATCACTTGCTTCATTAATTGCAATATCTGTGTGGACATTTTCGTCATTAATTGCAATATCTGCGGGAAGATTTGCTGTATCAATTGCAATATCTACTTGAAGATTTGCTGCTTCTATTGCATTATCTGTTTTAACATTTTCTGCATCAATTACAATATCTGCATAACAATTTGTTCATCGATTGCAACATCTGCGTGATCATTTGCTTTATTAATTGCAATATCTGTATGACGATTTGCTGCATCAATTGAAATATATGTGTGGACTTTTGCTTCATTAATTGCAATATCTGTGTGGACATTTGCTACATAAATTGCAATATCTGTGTGAGCATTTGCTACATCGAACGGCAATATTTGATCAGACGATTGCTGCACCAATCTGTGAAAGTGCCTGGACGGCTGCTTCAGTGAAATTGCAATACCGGTTGTCGAGCTGCTGGAAGACTGTTTGGCAGCATACGTACGCTTCAACTGATGCTGGCATCAAGACTTTCTTATTGTTACACTGTCTAGGAGTTTCAGAACTGGTGTAGTACTCCTTGGAACATTATTAGTCTTGTTGTGTGACGTGGTTGTTCTGCGTCCATCATACATCACCTGTGTTGAGGAGCTTTGTGGGACTTGCATCTGTAGCAAGTGCTGGATATTAAGAAATGTTATTGTTCTTGTGTAGTTTATAATGTAACTGATAATATCTTCTACATTTTTTTGTATTTCTTGTCTTCATTTTTTCTTCTCCCTGTCTCTCCAGCGTATTCAGATTGCCTCATATCTTGTTATTGTCGTGTAGGGAGACTATTCTGTTGTGGTCATGTGTGTCTATCATTTAAATTTGGATGTTCATTTGGGGGAGATGACTTTGTCCGTTAATTAATCTTTTTAGGTATTCAGTCTCGGGACATTATTTAGTGTTAGTGGGTTCTTTGGGGCCTTACATTCTACTACTGTCTAATTCTGTATATTTTGGATTATTTATATTGATTACACTTGCATACTACATTAGTTAGTATGGTTGTTTTGAGTTTGCCATTGTTTGACTAAGGTGATATTAATTTGTGCTTAAGCTCTCAGCACTCTATTGTATTATTATTGATATATTAGTGTTGTCAAAGGGTGGTCGGGTGGCGAGTTTAATTCTCTCTTTTCTTCAGGGACAGATTAGATTAGACTGATTTCGTTCTAGGGCGTGGCTGTGTTTGTTCAGTGGCGGAGTCGAGCAGACGTGAATTTTTTGCGGCTGCCCTGCTTAACAGACCGAGCACAGTAGGCATTAGGTGTGCTGGTATTGTTCGTGTATATTGAGTAATTCTTATTGTCTTCGTTTAAGTAGTGTACGCTTAGGTTTCTTACTTACTATCTGTAGATACGTTCAGCGAAGATCCCTTGTGTTTGGTGGTTGTCAGTCACGTATTGTAAATATAATTCTACTTCTGCCCTCGTAGACGGTCTATCGTCTGATCTTATGCGACTGACAGTTGTGGTGTTTGTCACGGTGGGTGTTCTTTATCTGTCATTTACGTGTTTGTCACGGAGTGTTCTTCATCTGTCATTTACGTGTTTGTCTCTGCAGCTATATAGATTTAGTGAGTTATTGCTGCACTTTTGAGAGTGCGCTTATGGTATATTGATTTAAGTGATTGATCAGCAGTCACATCATTACTCATACAATGTGGGTCGCTGGTGCAATACCAGGGGAGTAAAAGAGTTGGGGGTGGAGTGACGAGTCTGTCTTATTAAGAGTTTGCTAAATCAAGTGTACTGAAGCTATTGGGACACTGGTTCGTCATCAGGGACTAATTATTCAGGGTGACGAATCCGAGTGAAAAGTATACTGTAGCCAAGAGGCTGTGGAGACTAAGATTTATACGCATACTTATTGAGTGTAGACAATGAGGAGGTGCAGTGTGGTATGAATACCTATAGCCTTATTTGGTGGGATTATATATTTTGCAATACTTATATATATTTAACGACAATTGTAATAGAGGATATTGATATTTATATACTGAAGGTTACATCATGGAGATGCAAGAATTTGTTAGTATTGACAAAGATTGTGGGTTCACAGGAAATGAGTTGGTACAGTTTGTGGAAGCGAGATATAACGCAAAGGATAACAAGGATGTCTTGAGAGACTTGCATGCCACAGACCGGGAACATAATAAATAGGTACAAGAGATGAAATTGAAAGGAAAAAAAGAGTTAAAGGAGAGAGAATTAGAGTTACAAGAGAGGAAGATGGAAGAAGATAAAGAGGTACAAGAGATGAAACTAAAAGAAGAAAAAGAGTTAAGAGAGAGAGAATTAGAGCTACAAGAAAGGAAGATGAAAGAAGATAGACAGATGGAATTAGAAAAGAAGAGATTAAGCATAGCATTAGAGGAGATGAAGATTGATAAGGAAATATAATCAAAAAGACTAGAACTAGGTGCGAATGGTCAGAACTCGATTCCAAGCGAGTCCCATCGTCTCTTTAGGCTGCGTCTGCCAAAGTTTAATGACAAGACAGACAGTTTGGACTTCTTCCTCGAGAGATTCTAGGATAAATGCGTGGACTTAAAGGCTAACCAAGACGAGTGGCCATCTCTGCTATCCACATTATTAGTCGGGCCAGCGATGGATAATTTTTACAGCCTCCCGCTGGATGAACGAGAGGATGGCGGTAAAGTAAAAGAACGGTTGCTCCGGAAATTCCGCCTCTCGGCTGATGGATACCGTACCTGATTTAGAAACGCAATGCCCAGTGCAGACCAGGACTTTGAAGATTTTATATCGAAGATTAAGCTTTTGCTAAATAGGTGGATCGAGATGGCGGGCATTAGCAAGCACTATGATAGCTTGATAGATCGGCTGCTACGGTACAAAGTGTTGTCGTCATGCTCGTCGTAGCTAGTAGCGTTCTTTCAAGAATGCCAGCCAAAAAACATTTTGTCTATGGTACCGCTGGGGCATCATTATATTCTCGTCCATCCGGGCAAGACCATCGAACGATCCGGTCTGTCGGATTCGTTAGTAACATGCGTCGGGAAGGTCCAAAGACAACCGTGGCAACGGAGGTCGGGCAGTATCGAGAGGTCACAAAGGCAGAGATTCGATATGTCGACCCGTCCCTGGCAGTCTCCGAGAGGCAACTACGATAATTTCAGAACGAGTCAGAGGTTCCTGCCGAGTTGGAACAACCGACACTCTGGTAGCGATAGTGACGGAGAAGAGCACCAAATGCGTAAGCAAGTGCGCTTTGATGAGTCTCGAAAGGAAGAAAGACACTTTAAAGAGAAGCCGGTCAAGCAGAGGAATGGATCCTCAGTGAGTCGTTCTTCTGACTCCGAGGCGCAATCGTCACCGATTAGCAGTCCTATTAGGAGCCCGCGTGGCGAATCAAAAAGGGAACGCCGATGTTCCACGTGCAAAGGTAAGGGACATAATACAGACGTGTGTCCTACCCCGATCAAACACGCGAATTCCGCGTATGTGTTGGACGCAGTCAATAGCGAGGACTGTGTGGGGTGCCGACCTCTGTTTCATTCAGACGAGAGTGTAATGTAACGGTGCAATACCGTGCCTGTCTGCGGTCCATGAGATTTGGGAACTTAGTGCTCCACATAGATGTGGTAGAGAAGAAACCAGTCTCGGTGATGAGGGACACAGGTTGCACTACAGTTGGGGTTCGCCGTTCCTGTATCGACGAATCCGGCCTCACAGGCAAAACTGTGAAGGGCACCACATTTGGGGCAAAGTTGAGTCTTACCCCCAGGCGTGCATTACTGTGGACACCCCATTCCTATCAGGTAGAGTGAACGCGTTTGTCTTCGACAATTCAGTTGCCGACGAGGAGTACATGACGGTATGTGAGAGGCTGGTGCAGTGTCTCAGCAACACCGTAGTCCCGGAGCTGTTGGTCAGGTGATCGTTTTATCATCACCTGAGAAGAAAGTCCATCAGCGACAGCATGCGGGGCAGGCATCCTTCGTACGCTGAATCCGGTGCCAAGGCGTAGGAATAGGAAACATAAAGATGTGTCCGAGGCCCTGATAGCAAGTAACCGCACAGTATGGGTCCACAATGTCCCTCTGAGTGCTAGTTGGCGCACACTCAGACGTGCGTTTAATGAGGTCGCACCAGTGAAGTTCGTGGAGGTCTTGTCGTCGCGAGACAGCTCGAAGATAGCGCGAGTTACATTCGCGAATAAATGGGGTGCGCGTGATGCAGTCGGGTGTAAGCACATGTCATTGCTTAATAACCAACTGCTGATAGTCCAGCGATAGCGAGAGAGAGGTATCGAGTTTCGCGTTCAATGAGGTTTTTTATGTTAACGCGAACCGAACTTTAGAGTCTGACCCACTCCATCAGTACTGTAATGCTATTGAAGGAGTCCATAATGTCGTAGCAGACGCCCAGTCCCGATTGTAATTTTTGGAAAGGACAGGAGCGTCCCTCGAGGTGTATTATTATTATTATTATTAGTATTATTATTTTTATTTTTTATGTATGAAATTGTGTAGCGAGTAACTGCAAATTTTATACAGTTGATTCCTTTTTTGTGCGAACATCATAAGTCCTTGTAAAGAGTATGTATGTGGACATAATATCGCCATAAATTCAGATTGTTGATTAGGTAGCCGTAAGGAAGAGCACGGGAGTGTATGATACAGATATTTAGTTACCCTATAGGACGTGTACGTAGATACCTAGGTGAGGCAACTACTGGTATTTTTCAGGTCGGAATTACCTCGGGTGACAGGTTTGGTACTCAGTTTTGAATTTTGTCCATATTACCAACTTTGTATATGTCAGATTGGTATGGGACAAGAATGGCACGGTCAGGACAGATGAAAGTATGCTGTGATATGGCAGATAGGTCTTAGAAACGCTGATGAGGTCGGGACCCACCATTCTCTGGACGGAAGAAAACTCCGTTTTCTTTCTTAAAAAAAAAGGGGGGGGGGAGTGGCTGACGAAAGTTGACGAACGACTGTGGTCATGGGACCGGCGGGAAATTTAGGCACCAATGGAGTCGCAGGGCATTGTGGGCACATCTGTCGTCCTGGATGGACATTCGCTACTAGCCATTGTCTGTCTACCCTGGGATGGAGTTTTTTTCGGAAGACATCGCTTCGCCATGAGTGCCTTGTCCCGTGCCAATAGTTGAGAGTTAGTTAGTCACTCTGGTATATGTTTGTGACCGGCAGTTTGTAAGTCAGATCGTTTTTTTTTTGGTAGTTACTAATCGTTCTTACGATTTAGCCTGGTTTTCGCCATTTATGCGAGTAGGACTCACATTAAAGTAGTTTGGCGCCATTTTGCCTAAAGTTGTACTAAGGTGTAGCTAGTAGTGATTATGTATTCATTCATTATGTATTCCCTATGGTCGAGTCTTGGCCAAGTGGTCTTGTGATTTAATAAAAGGGATTGTAGCTGTTAAGCTGTTTTATCTCATTATGTCAGCCAGTGTGCGAGTGGTGATCCTCTAGCATATACGAGTCAGCTTTATAATAAATCGACACGGCAGTGGTATAGCCCTACCGATTGGGGGTAGCAAGCTAGCACCTTCCCCTACCCGGTTAGAGGTTCTGACATTAACATATGTGTGGTAATTGTCAAGATTGATAACAATTTACTGCAGACACCAAAACTTACCATACAAATATTAAAACATCAGTCAGGCAGACATGTGCCCATATGGTTAAGACAAACAAATAGTAAAAATGATTTCAGCGTCACAAGAAGAACAGGTTGATAGTCTTTCCATTCCTCCTCATCATGTTCATTTCTGTCTTCAGTTCTTTTCTCCATGTGTTTTTCTCTATAGTTTCTCTTACCATGGGGATTCCATAACAAAGAACGCCTGGTAATGCTATCAACATGTTTGACACATTGTGTAACCTATTCATCTCCAGTGCAGTGTTTTTTCAAGCGGTGTGCCGCTGCACACTAGTGTGCCTCCGCGCCTATCAAAGTGTGCCGCAAAAAACTTTGTAAATTTAGTACATGAAGTATACTTTTAGTGATTATGTAATGTAAAACTGATCTTACAGCTTGAATTCATTCGCTAATAATTAGAGCTATTAACTGCTTTGAAAAAAAAATTATATATATATATATATATATATATATATATATATATATATATATATATATATATATATATATATATATATATATATATATATATATATATATATCATATTTTCCCTTCCAGTCATTACTGACCATAGGAGCGTACCTCCCGAAAAAACTTTCCGTGGCACGAGGTTGGGCAATTGTAGATCGAGCTGTTGCCCATGCAGCAAAACCCGGCATGGACGTCAGAGGAACGGTCTGGCCGCTACCGTCTGACACCAGTAGCAGCCTCCTGTCACTAGTAGGATACGGAACTTGCCCTCTAGCTCTAGACTAGAATTGCCACAGTTATCCAAGAAGGATCGTGTGTAGCTTCCCATATATATATATATATATATATATATATATATATATATATATATATATATATATATATATATATATATGTGTGTGTGTGTCGTAAAGATAGGTTTGGATGTTATTTATGGTCCCGTCTGAGTAGAGTGGATGGTGGCAGTACGTAAGAAAAAGGTGTGAGAAATCGATTTCACGGTTGAATAGCTTAAGGAGAAGATCTGTCTCTGGAATCAGTAGTCCAGCCTATCTATCCGACTGAAATTTAGTACAAGACAACCTTTCCCTCCTCATATATGTAAATATAAGTTTAACCACACACACACACACAGATATGTGACTACAAGACACACAAACGTGAAAAACTACGGTTAATTGGGTATGGGTCTGACCAAAACACAAAGTTAAGTTTCTTTTGTTGTTTATTATCATTTAAACTTGACAACACCAAATATCTAAAGAAAGATCAAATAAAATCAGGTTTACAAACATATGAAAATAACTGAAATAAATGAGCATCTTGAGAAAAGAACCCAAAAAATTAATAACCCAAAGGTCAAAAGTTAGCACTATGTTACATAATAGACAGTAAAGAAACAAGTTCCTACTAAATGCTACCCAGTAAAGTAAACATTTTTTTAAGCAAAATCCAGGTTAGTATGATTCTGTAACAAAGAAAAATATTCGTTCTCTCTCTGACATACAGTGGCCACTCAATCAAGCTTACCTAATCTTGGTGATATCGCTTGGAATTCCAATGCTTCCTGAATATACAAATTGTCAGGTATATTTCCCAAATTGGCCCCAGTCTATCCTCTAACAAATACGATTAATAAGGGGACGCCAAATTTGGTGGTTTATTCCTGGATGAACACATGTCACCTCGAACATTTAAAGTAGAAAAAACCGAGATCTTGGGGTTCACAGTAAACAGAGAAAAATACTGTCAGTATTGGGAAACATCTGTTTGCAAAGAAACCGTTACAATTGATAAATGATGGTAATCCTACCAGCTGGCTCTATGGTGAGTGCCGATTCTGAAACAGCGTAACTCTTCTGGATAAAAAAGTCCACTTGGATACGACTGTCAAAAGTTCCTGAGTAATGTTATTGATTTCACACCTCGGTGGGCTGATTGTGATAAACGAGCGCAAAGGCCTTATTGCTCTATCTTTTCCTACATCTTTCGTATTGTATTTTCTCCGACATTTGCTCTTTCATCTCATATTTGTGATCCACATTTGCTATTTCATTGTTGTGATTACTCGCGACCGGTATCTAGAGAACCACATTTGTTCTTTCATATTGAGTCCAAATGCCTGACATTATCGTTTGAAGCCCACATTGCATCGTGATAAATCTGGTAAAAACACATATGGTCATCCGAAACACATCTGGGCACACTGTAATTTCTGTGACACCACATTGGACGCCCAGATTGGCCAGGGGAAAACGTCTCATGCTGTAATGGTATTATCTTGGGTCGGCCGCGGTTCAGACAAGCGTTGGTTTACCACATTGGACGCCCAGCTTGGCCAGGTGACTTCCAGAAATATATAATACCGCATAAACTACTAGAGTGAGGCAGTCCAGTTTTTTTACCTTGTGAGGAAGAGATTAAACCCAAAAACGCATAGCCTAATACACGTGTTTATTCAGAGTGGATGATAATTCAGTTCTGTGATTAATTGTGTTCTTAAAGGATTTTGCGAAGGGAAAAGGAGGTTAGTTGATCTTATACTTATTAATACATTTTCTTATTTTTGTTTATTTTAACCTCACAGCTAAAAGGTGCGAAAGATAAAGTTTCAAATAATTCTTGGCATAACTGATTAATAAAATCAGAAGATTTTCCTAGAGGATGATAGGAGGTAATTAATAGTTCATATTTCACCTTTATCATCATCACAGTCTCCCATGCGCACACACTCTCATGCACAAGATATTTAACATCATTAGAATTGAACTCAGAGAGAGAGAGATGAATAATGAGCAGTAGTTTAAATGCAAGTCAACCAGTGATGTTAAATGTGAAAACTTACGAAGAATTTTGTGTGTCTTCAGTTCAACAGAAGTCTGAGTCTACACGCAACGTGTCTGACGTCTAACCAGAAATAAGTTATTAAAAACGGACATTTGGCTAGCAGAATTCGCCATAGGACATCTTTCATTCCTCAATTAAAAGGAATATTGTCTCACCCACAAGTCAGAAGGTAGACGCAGCATTTTTCGTCACCATATACTGCTTGCTCACAAGTTCAATACAGAGTCATCATAAATTCAAATCACTCGAAAGATCATTATTATCTGAAGTCAAGCAAAAGAGCTCAAAAGAGGAATCGCAGATTTATACCACGTGCAACACACTCTTAAGCGCATTTTATGAAGCAGACTCGAAAGTATATGAATCACGACTACATACGCAAGATTATGAGTCGACATATCACTAACATTTCGGGAAGATATTCAGTCTGACCTGTACCGTCGGGAGATTAGACAACAGACCTTTTGTTCATATGACAGCTATTAACTGTTGATCAACACTACAGAGATATACTCAAACAGTGAAGGAATATACATAGATATCTCGTCAGCGTTCTCCGTACGACAACAGTATTCATCAGAACGTCCTCAGCTTAGAGATACCCCACTCGACATAACGTATAACAGCTTGGGACATTTTATGCATACATGTGAATCCTTATATCTAGGAGAAGCAATTAGAGACACATGGACTGTGTAGAGTACTCACCATTTTGGTAACACGTATCATATCACATCATCATTTCACGTTACAGCAGTTCATTCTTAATTAACTATTACTTAATTAACTGTAATTTTATTATCTCATCTGTGTGTTTTGTGTGAATCGTCTTTCACCATCATCACGTTCTAACCATTACTAACCCTATATGTGTGGATATTTCATTAATAGACCCAACGATCGGTTAATCATTATCAAGAGTTTGTTAATGTATCACTCGTGCTGTCGGTGTTACATATTCACCTATAGGAACCTTTCTCTACTCAGATGAGGTTGGGGGCTTTTTCTTTACGGGATCTAAGGGCAGAAGCTAAGGTCGTGGAGAAACAGAACTCTTTCCATAATTAGAAAACACTGTCTAGTGGAAAGCATTCGCATTCCTGTCTTCTTGTCCCTATCTCGAATGGGTCTTTATTCTTTCTTAACGAGCCAATTTCCAGAGACCTAATATCTATATCTCATAGACTACTCCTGGCAAAAACTACTGTTGTAGTTGCCCCAGTACTCACCACACGACAATTGTGGACTCGTCTTGGGATTAGTGAACCCGGACTTAGAAGTGTGATAAATCACATTTTCATCCCTGCTATACAGTTGCGATAACTGCAAAATTTGTTAACATTTTGAGGGATTACCTTCTAGACTGACTCTTATTATAATTTGTCTATTTCATAGGGGGGATAATTTATATCTCTAAAGCACGAGTGATACTTTTTAAATTGAGTATCAAACGGACAGAGTAAGCACTTTTTGAGAACAGAAGATACTGTAGGGAACTGATTTTTTAAATCTTTTTCTGTAACTGCTGGGAAAATTTTTATCATAAATATTTAGCAAATTTTTCATAGAAACTTCGAGATAATCTGTTATATAATTTTTCAGAATACGCTGAGCGAGTGATTTTTAAGAACTATTTGAACTTGATTACTAATTTAAACCTAGCTGGTTTTAAAGAGATAATTACTTGTGCGAGTCTAAACAATTTGTTTGGAGGTCACTGCCAATTTTTCCCTTCGCGAACCCGTACTGCATATCATGGCAGATGCTGCAAAAATTAGAACTAGTTTAATGGAGGCAGGGCGTGAATACGGGTTAAGTGGAAAAGATCTGATGAAATTTGTGAGTGAGGAGACTGATAAACTCCATGCAAGAGAGATGGAAGTGCAGAAACTTGCAATGGAGAAGGAGAAAGCCGAAGCAGAAGCAGCGGAGCGGAAAGCGGCAGCAGAAGCTGCGGAGCGGAAAGAAGCAGCAGAAGCAGCGGAGCGTAAAGAGAAAGCCGCAGCAGAGCATGCACTTAACATGAAGCAACTGGAAATCCAGGGACAGACCAATCAGATAGAGCTGGCAAAAAGTGCAGCGGCTTCCAACTTTGATGGAGGGCACTCACCCCGCTCAGATGGTGTGCCTACTTCGCAACCTGCACCACCCAATGCCATGAACTTTCCGCTGGAACCTTTTTCAGAAAGGAACGATACCATGGACGCCTTTTTAGACCGCTTCGAACGCTTTGCAACAGGGTTTGGACTTGAAGAACGGAAGTGGAACTTGAAACTTTCCCAGGGCCTAAGAGGAGCCGCCTACGAAGTTTTTAATAAACTTCCGGCCGGAGAGCAAGATGACTATCAGGCATTGAAAAAAGCTCTCTTGGTGAGGTACGAGCTTCATTCAGAGGCTTACCGGAAAAAATTTCGAGGTTCTAGGAAGGAAGCCGGAGAGACTTTCTCACAGTTCGCAGCCCGTATTGAAGACTACCTAGTGAAGTGGTGTACTCTGGGAAACTTTACCGAGAACTATGACGGGTTGAAAGAGCTGATTGTGATAGAGCAACTAAAAGAATCTATGTCGGTGGAAATGCGTAGATTTCTCACTGAAAACGGCGCTGACCGGTTAGAAAATATTCTTACACTGGCAGAGCGATTCCAAAATGCTCTCATGGAGTCTCAAGGAGCCAGAAAGAAGTTTTCGGATCAGGCGCCAAAGCAACCTGCTCGCTCCCAACCAGACCAACAAAGCAAAGGACCACACATCTCGCATAAACAGCACGCAAAACAAGATAACTACAAAGAGCAAAACAAGAAAAATGCTGCGCCACACCAGAGACAGGGAGATAAATGGTGCAAGTACTGTCGCTTGAACAATCACAACACTAATGAGTGCAAGCGCAGACCTCCTCCCCAACATGCTGCCTGTCTGCAGACAAAATCGTCACCCCGGAAGGAGCAGAGGACCGGAAACGTTTCTCATCCTCCTGTCATCGAATCAGTCCTCGTAAACGGACAATCTGTGGAGTGCCTTAATGACACAGGACTTGTTTTCGATGCGGTGGTCAGGGCATCTCTTGTCACCCCTGACAAGATAACAGAAGAGAGTGTCGACATCCAAGGTCCGACGAAGGATGTTGCACCCATGACACTGCCAATTGCACTTATCAGAGTGGAATCTCGTTATGTGACAGGAGAGATTCGTGCAGCTATAATGGAAGAACCAATCTACTCTTTAATCTTGGGATGTAGATATGTGTTCCTTGGAGAACCTACTCAACCACTAGTCATGGCGGCCGTACAGACTAGAGGACAGTCAAAAAAAGACGCAGAGCAGGAACCTCCTACCAATATCCTCCCCGAGGAATTGAAGAGGGCCCAAATGGAAGATTCCACACTGGCGCCCTGTTTTAAAAAATTACCTAGGACACACAACCCACCTACCAAGGGAGACTTCTTTATGAAAAATGGATTGATGTATCGCCGAGCTGGAAATGAAGGACAGGAACACAACCAATTAGTAGTTCCTGCAACCTATAGGAACCAGGTGCTTGAGATGGGCCACTCTATCCCATTTAGTGGACACATGGGAATGAGCGCCACGACTCAAAGGATCGCCTGCCACTATTATTGGCCAGGGATCACCGGCGACATTGAACGTTTCGTCAAGTCTTGTCCTCAGTGCCAGAAAGTTGCACCAAAACACTGGACGGCACCCGCGACCCTTGGGGAGATGCCAATCTTGGGCACCCCATTTGAAAGAGTGGCCGTGGATATAATTGGACCTCTGCTGAGAACTAAGAAGAGGAACTCCCATATCCTTACCTTAGTGGACACCTGTTCCATGTGGGGCGAAGCCATAGCCATGCCAGCATGCGACTCAGTGCATGTAGCTGACGCTTTACTGAATATCTTTACTAGGTTGGGATTCCCCATGAAATTCTCACAGACAACGGGTCACAATTTAGAGGCACGTTGACAGAGGAGGTGCTTAGAATATTCAAGACTAGGCATATCCATACTTCGCCCTATCACCCCCAAAGTAACGGGCAAGTAGAGCGGTTTAACGGGACGCTCACCTCTATTCTTCGGAAGTTGGCACAGGAGAAGCCAGAAACTTGGGATCAGTATCTTCCTGCCGCATTATTTGCTTATAGGGAAGTACCGCATGCGTCAACTGGAGTTCCTCCGGCCACATTACTCTTCGGAAGACCTATTAAAGGTCCATTAGAAGCATTACTAAGAACATGGACAGATGCCAAGGCAGACGACACTGTCACATCAGCCTTCCAGTACGTCACAGACTTGAAACAACGCCTGAAGACTGGCTGGGAATTAGCCACAGCGAAAGTACGGGAGGCTAGGCGGAAACATGCCAAATATTACAATCGCAATGCGAAGGACCGAGAACTAGCAGTAGGAGAGAAGGTGCTACTTCTTCTGCCAAGTAGCAGTAATAAATTGCAGATTTGCTGGAGGGGACCCTACAAAGTGGTGGAAAAGATTTCTCGCACCAACTATAAAATCGCCGTGAACGGAAAGCAGAAAATTTATCACTTAAATCTGCTTAAGAAGTTTTACGAGCGAGCCCCTGCCGAACCAGCGCACCTCATGACTATGGCCATTGCTATGCAAATGGAAGAAGAGCCATTATCATCCGTAGAGTACCCGGTGATACAGGAGGAATCACATTTAGATGTGAAAATAAGCTCCACCTTAACGGAAGCCCAGCAAGAAAAAGTAAGGAGATTGATGGAAAACCACGCCGACTCTCTGACAGACAAACCGGGCCGGACAAACCTGATGGAGTTTGACATGGAAGTCACGGATCCTACGCCCGTCCGAATGAGAACCTATCCGATTCCGTATGCCAAGGCGACGGCATTAAAGCAAGAAATTGATTACTTACTTAAGGAAGGCATAATTTCGAAGTCGGAGTCCCCTTACAGTGCGGGAGTGGTGCTGTTACGCAAACCCAGTGGAGAACACCGCCTGTGCATCGACTACCGACAGCTGAATGCGTTAACACAGTTCCAGCCAGAACCGTTACCGGACCAGAACCAGCTATTTACTAAGCTGAGCAGGGCTCGCTATTTTTCAAAGATCGACCTCAGTAAAGGGTACTATCAAATACCGGTAAAAGCTGAGGTGAGGAACCTGTTAGCCTTCAGTACTCCAGATGGACACTTCGAGTTTAATGTGATGCCATTTGGACTGAACAATGCTCCTAGTGTCTTCACAAGGATGATGCGAAAGTTATTGGATCCTTTGAATCATCCCGCCATCAGCAATTTTATGGATGATATCCTAGTAGCTACTGAATCGTTTGAAGAACATATATCAGCGCTATCCTTGCTGTTTAACAGACTCAGAGAAGCGGGACTAACCGCCCGCCCAACCAAATGTCAAATTGGGTGTGAACAGCTAGAGTTCCTAGGACATACTATATCCCATGGGACCATGTTCCCCGAGACTCAAAACGTTGAGAAGCTGAGAAATGCACCGAGACCGTCCACAAAAAGGGATGTCCGGTCATTTGTATCTCTCTGTGGATTCTACCAGAGATATATAAAGGATTTTAATAGCCTCTGTGCGCCGCTTACATCGCTAACCAAGAAAGGAAACCCAGATAAAGTGACATGGTCAGCAGAATGTGAACATGCATATGCACTCTTAAATGAGAAACTCACCACAAAACCTATTTTACGGCTTCCGGATTTAACTAGAAAATTCATCTTGCGCACAGATGCCAGTAACATTGGAATCGGGGCTACATTACTACAGCCAGATGACAGAAGCCCACCAAATCTATTTCCGGTCGCATATGCGAGTCGGAAGTTAAACCGAGCAGAACAAAACTATTCCACAATCGAAAAGGAATGTTTGTCCCTCGTCTGGGGAATACAAAAATTTCAAGCATACCTGTACGGAAGGAAATTTACAATCCAGAGTGATCACCAACCTCTGACCTTCCTCGCCAATTCAAAGAATTTGAATGCTAGACTGATGAGGTGGTCGCTTGTTCTACAACCTTACACGTTCCAAGTGGACTATATCCAAGGAAAACATAACGTAGGAGCAGATTTTTTAAGCCGTCATCCTATGAGGCAGGACGGAGAGCACAGACAAGTAGAGGAAAGGGTGGAAAACGGAGAGAAAAACGAAGATGAGGAAAAGGATTAAGGATTCCCGAGCAAGAAGGCTAAGCTCTCCTGAGTACGATTGACATCACACTTGAGGAGGGGCTATTGTGATAAACGAGCGCAAAGGCCTTATTGCTCTTTCTTTTCCTACATCTTTCGTATTGTATTTTCTCCGACATTTGCTCTTTCATCTCATATTTGTGATCCACATTTGCTATTTCATTGTTGTGATTACTCGCGACCGGTATCTAGAGAACCACATGTGTTCTTTCATATTGAGTCCACATGCCTGACATTATCGTTTGAAGCCCACATTGCATCGTGATAAATCTGGTAAAAACACATATGGTCATCCGAAACACATCTGGGCACACTGTAATTTCTGTGACACCACATTGGACGCCCAGATTGGCCAGGGGAAAACGTCTCATGCTGTAATGGTATTATCTTGGGTCGGCCGCGGTTCAGACAAGCGTTGGTTTACCACATTGGACGCCCAGCTTGGCCAGGTGACTTCCAGAAATATATAATACCGCATAAACTACTAGAGTGAGGCAGTCCAGTTTTTTTACCTTGTGAGGAAGAGATTAAACCCAAAAACGCATAGCCTAATACACGTGTATATTCAGAGTGGATGATAATTCAGTTCTGTGATTAATTGTGTTCTTAAAGGATTTTGCGAAGGGAAAAGAAGGTTAGTAGATCTTATACTTATTAATACATTTTCTTATTTTTGTTTATTTTAACCTCACAGCTAAAAGGTGCGAAAGATAAAGTTTCAAATAATTCTTGGCATAACTGATTAATAAAATCAGAAGATTTTCCTAGAGGATGATAGGAGGTAATTAATAGTTCATATTTCACCTTTATCATCATCACAGTCTCCCATGCGCACACACTCTCATGCACAAGATATTTAACATCATTAGAATTGAACTCAGAGAGAGAGAGATGAATAATGAGCAGTAGTTTAAATGCAAGTCGACCAGTGATGTTAAATGTGAAAACTTACGAAGACTTTTGTGTGTCTTCAGTTCATCAGAAGTCTGAGTCTACACGCAACGTGTCTGACGTCTAACCAGAAATAAGTTATTAAAAACGGACATTTGGCTAGCAGAATTCGAAATAGGACATCTTTCATTCCTCAATTAAAAGGAATATTGTCTCACCCACAAGTCAGAAGGTGGACGCAGCATTTTTCGTCACCATATACTGCTTGCTCACAAGTTCAATACAGAGTCATCATAAATTCAAATCACTCGAAAGATCATTATTATCTGAAGTCAAGCAAAAGAGCTCAAAAGAGGAATCGCAGATTTATACCACGTGCAACACACTCTTAAGCACATTTTATGAAGCAGACTCGAAAGTATATGAATCACGACTACATACGCAAGATTATGAGTCGACATATCACTAACATTTCGGGAAGATATCCAGTCTGACCAGTACCGTCGGGAGATTAGACAACAGACCTTTTGTTCATATGACAGCTATTAACTGTTGATCAACACTACAGAGATATACTCAAACAGTGAAGGAATATACATAGATATCTCGTCAGCGTTCTCCGTACGACAACAGTATTCATCAGAACGTCCTCAGCTTAGAGATACCCCACTCGACATAACGTATAACAACTTGGGACATTTTATGCATACATGTGAATCCTCATATCTAGGAGAAGCAATTAGAGACACATGGACTGTGTAGAGTACTCACCATTTTGGTAACACGTATCATATCACATCATCATTTCACTTTACACCAGTTCATTCTTAATTAACTATTACTTAATTAACTGTAATTTTATTATCTCATCTGTGTGTTTTGTGTGAATCGTCTTTCACCATCATCACGTTCTAACCATTACTAACCCTATATGTGTGGATATTTCATTAATAAACCCAACGATCGGTTGATCATTATCAAGAGTTTGTTAATGTATCACTCGTGCTGTCGGTGTTACATATTCACCTATAGGAACCTTTCTCTACTCAGATGAGGTTGGGGGCTTTTTCTTTACGGGATCTAAGGGCAGAAGCTAAGGTCGTGGGGAAACAGAACTCTTTCCATAATTAGAAAACACTGTCTAGTGGAAAGCATTCGCATTCCTGTCTTCTTGTCCCTATCTCGAATGGGTCTTTATTCTTTCTTAACGAGCCAATTTCTAGAGACCTAATATCTATATCTCATAGACTACTCCCGGCAAAAACTACTGTTGTAGTTGCCCCAGTACTCACCACACGACACTGATAAAAATGAACAAAGTATTTCTGGGTTTTGTAAGTCCAGTTAAACTTATAATTTAAAAATGTTTCTTTGTCTCTTTGGCCAATCCTTTTTTCAAATGAATTTAGGGATGCACAAGCCAAGAAAAAGACAACATTAACCAATCAGTAATTGAAGACAGAAGACCGCTGGATGCCCTTTGATCAGGTCTGAAAATCCTCATGAAAAGATCCCCACGAATGCTATTAACACATTTAGCGAAATGGTTCTAGCTACTGCATGCTTAGACTACTCCAAAAATTCTGAGTGACGACTGATAGCTGGTTTCGGAAGATACAGTTTATATATCGCAATGGTTGCTCTGATCTATAGATCATGCTACTTTTCACACTATTGTGCGTAGCAGAGAATCAGAAGCATGAGTCCCCCAGATAAATGTTTTCACAGTCGCATTGTCGGGCGTTGCTAATCGACATCAGAGACTTAAAACCGTGTAACGGGGTTCTCGGAGGTTTTGCCGTATCTGAAGATCAAAGAGTTAACTCCCCTCTGTGTACGAACTTCAAAGGGTACGGTGTTTTTTCACGTGCGGTCTGTCAAGTATCCGATGATTGACAGATCAGCTCGCGTGAGAAACTTGACAAACTAACCTCATTCGCTCCCTGTTATGACTGGCAGGTCGCGAAAGTTGGTAAACAACTTGGTTTAATTATGTTCAAGGAAAAGAGGCGTGGATGAAAAAAAAGCTTGTGTGAGTAAGACATGCAGAAAAATGCGTGGTTTTGCTAGCAAATTCTAGAACGCTAACGGGATTACAGAGGCTGTCGGATTACTGCAGGCTATATTTCCATTATACATCACAATATACTTCACAATTATAAAAAAAAAAAATTTAAATTAAATTTGTATACACTACAGCAACAACAGCAACAACAACATGCGTTATATGCACAGCAGATACAACAGCAACAGGAAATGCAACAGGCAAAAGTGTTCTTTATTCTAAAATGCCCACAAATTTGTGTTTTTAATTTAGTATGTATCACTGTAATGTTATATTCAGGCGCGGGGTCACATAGGTATGCCGCAAATTTTTCGGAAATTGAAAAGTGTGCCGGGAACACAGAAAGGTCGAGAAACACTGCTCTAGCGTCTTCTTGTTGTCTCTTCTTCCATTGATAATTGTCTGGTTCTTGTCACTAGTTCCCCAATGGTGACCGTGTCATGGCATTCCAATCCTTCTTCTGTACGCACTCTACCATGTATAAAAGTGTGTAACTTCTTAGATTTTTTAAAAATATAATTTTGTTGCTCTATGTGTTTTAGAGCCATGCAACTAAACTGATTTTAAATTTGAGTTGAAATGTTTGTGTGGAACTTGATGCCTTGTGAATACCTGTTGTATTCTTATTTTGATTTTACTGTATGTTCCTCTAACTATGTCTGTATTGCTGCAAAACATAAGTGTTAGTCTACATCTTGTAGTAGAGTTTCTTGAAGTATACAGATTATCCTCGACATACGACTTACAATCTCTCGTAATTACGACGGTCATCCCAGAAGTAACAAATTTGGTGGTTTATTCCTAGATGAACAAATGTCACCTCGAACATTTAGTGTAGAAAAAACCGAGATCTTGGGGTTCACAGTAAACAGAGAAAAATACTTCCAGTATTGGGAAACATATGTTTGCAAAGAAACTGTTACAATTGATAAATGATGGTAGCACAGTACTATTATGATCCAATACTTATTACAGCACATGACTGTGCAGTACAATACCTTTATTTTATAATGTATACATAATATTACGTCACTTTCAGATCAAGATACATCAAGTCAAATATAACAAAAAGAATCTTCGACTCAAATGTCAAATCAGTCCCATTGTATGGCTCTGAAACATGAAGAACAACCAAAACAACAACTAACATGCTCCATACATTCACAGGAATGTGCTTGCGTATAATAAATGGATTGACATTGAGTGACAGGGTCCCCGATATGGAACTGATGACAAGGACCAGACCAGTGCTAGTGGAACTAGAGATGATATATATATATTAGCATTTAAACGTGTTACTTGTTAACATATCATAATGGTTCATATTGTATATAATGATTTCCGACTTACGACCAGTTCGAGTTACGACCAATTCGACTTACGACCGATTCGACTTCCGACGTAGTTGTCGGAACATAACCCCGTCGTAAGTCTAGGACTACCTGTATTATCATTATCGTTTCCTGCATGTATCCTCGTTATCTTTGTCGTTTCTATGTGTATTATCATACATACTTTTTTTTTCCTTTGCGTCTGATTATTTTGCTATAATACTCTGTTCAACCAAAACCCATTTAAGGGTTACAAACGGTTATATTGGGGTATATAGGGTGTTATCTTCTTCACTGGTATCTCGTTCGTAGTCCTGGATGTGACTGGTCCTGAAAAGGACCACTAGCTGGCTGTCTGGGTTCCTCTTTGTCCGTTTGTGGTGCCGTGTCGCGCTCATGGTGTTTTTTATGTCCTGCCTCAACTATCTGGCTCGTTTAGTTTTGTGTGTTTCTACGCTCATAGTTTCTGTTGCTTTTGTCTTCTTGCTCTTCTGTATATGTGACAGTGCTTTTTCAATTATCGTTGGTAGTATCTGTTCTAGCGTTTCTTGGATGATTTCTTTTACTGCTTGGTTGTTCGTTTTAGTTTCTCGCGTGCTGTTTGATTATATTTCCTCAATGACTATTCTTTCTGCTTCTATTCTTTGGAGTAGTTTTGTGTTTTTTTCTGTCAGCTCTGTCAGCTTCTTGACATCTGTTTCTACTTGCTGCTGGATTCTTTTCATTTCTTCCATCATGTGTTTTATGTTCTGCATGTCTATCGCATCTTCTCCACTGTCGGTTGGTTCTTCGGCGGCCTGCTTGCTGTTGTTCTCGATTCGCAGTTTCATTTTCATTTCTCTGACTTCAGCGGTCAGCTTGTGTAACTGTCGTCTGTCTATCGTGCGTTGTTTTTCTGCAACATCCGCAGCCACTCTGTGTTTTGCCTCCTTGAAGGGAATGTTTTTGGAAACCGCTTCCTTCAGGATGCTCTTGGTTTCCTGGAACATTGGGCAGCCTCGGTATCTAGCCCCATGGTTTCCGAGGCAGTTTGCACAGGTGCGGTTTGAGTTTATTGCTTTGTAGTTGTTGTCCTCCTTCGCCTTGGGACAATCGCGGTATGAGTGGCCACCCGCACAATATCGACAGACTGCATCCCTCCTGCACGTCTTCTTTGTGTGCGAGAACTGCTGGCAGTTGGAGCACTGCATCACTGGAGGGATATAGGCTTCTGTCTTTTTGGTTGTGGTTTCGAGAGTCAGTCTCTCGGGTCTTGTCGATCCTTCTACCGTAACTATCATCAGATTGGTATCTTTCTTGGCCCAGGTTTTTAGTCTTTCGACCTGCTTGATTTTTAGATTTGCGTTTTCACCCTGAAGGCGTCTGTGGACCTCGGCTTCGGAACTACTGGTATCCACCCCTCTGATGACCAACTTCTTTGTTGTTATGTATTTCTCCACCACCACTTTTATTTGGTGGGGCAACTGGACTTCTTTTGGACTAAATTCCAGTTCGGTCATCAGTGAAGTGGTTGTTGTTGTGCTGTTGAGCGAAAGCACGACTCACTTTTCGTGCCTCCCTACTTTAGCAATACCTATTCTTCCAGTTATCACCTCGAGGATGTTGATCACTTTGTTGTCGGGTAGGGCCCTGAGTGAGGCCTCACTTCCTGACGTCTGGGTGATCTTTACGATATAAGGTGTTATATCTTGCTTCTGGGCCCTTGAGTTTTTTTTTTTTTTTTTTTTTTTTTTTTCGTACGCCCGCTAATACTCGAGGCGAAATCTCAGGTTATTTTTATGTCTAACCTGACATTGATTTTACGTGAGTATCCCTTTATTTCTTGTACAGACAGGTGTCCCTCGCCATTCAGGCAAATACTCGCCGATTTCGGAGGTACCCATTGCAGCTGGGTCGGCTCAGGAGCCGCCAGTCCCTGGTCGACGACACTCCTTCAAATGTCCTCGCCAGGTCTCGAGTTAATCCAGTCCAAATCCCGGTCGACGAAAAATCCTCAAATGCCGTCGCCCGGGTTTGATCCTGTATCACCCGGTCGCCAGAGCGGTGTTGTAACCACTACGCTAGCGCGGCTCCCGGCCCTTGAGTTGTCGGCTGTTGTTTCCTTAGGACCAGGAATGGTAGCTTGCTTCTCAGTGTTTTTGATGTTCAGCACTCCTGGGGCTATTTCTACTATCGCTTCTTGAAGAGCGAGCCTAAGGAACTCATCTCCGTCGTCAATTCTTCGAAGTGCATCTATATTGGTCTCTGCGATATCTTCCTCTTGTACCTGTCTGTGCTGAGGAGCTGTCTCTATCAGTTCTTTCATAGTGCTTGCAGGTGGGTCGGTTGTCATCTCGGCATCGTGTGGTGGTGTCAACGGTGTTTTGTGCAGCATCTCTGTGGTAGATAGGGTTTCTGCTGACGATTCGGGTATGTGCGGTGGTGGTCCCATGGTTTCAAGCTCCTGGTTTCTTTTATCTCTTCTTTCCTGCATCTGCTTTATCTGTTGATGCGCTCTCAACATGTCTTGATGTTCTGGGTCTTCATAATCTCGGCCAGAGACGTTTGCTTCTGCCCTTTTCTGTATTCTTTCCATCATCTGCTCCAACTGTTGTAACGCTCTCAATATTTCTTTACGTTCTGGGTCTTCATCATCATCTACTTCCACGCTAGCACTTGGGGCCGCACTGCTTTCCGGCAATCTGCTCTTGTCCTTTTCCTTCGAAGCTTTGGGTCGCTCATCGGTTGTAGTATCAACGGTTGCTTTGTTTGCCTTCTGAGAAGGACTGGCCATGAAGTTGGTAGTTGGAGTATTCTTGCTCTCTGGTTGACTCTGTTTGTTCTTCGTTGGTTCTTGTTTGATGCTGCTGACAAGTGTTTGAGGGCTTGTGTATACTTTCCTCTTTTTCGCTTTTGGCTTGGTACGAGTCATTTTAGTGAATTCCGATGGCTGTGTTCGCCCTGAAAAGGACGCTCGTTTTAGTATAGTGCTGTCTTCCCGTGATGACTGGTGCGTTGTCAAAAGTCAATGAATGAAAAAGATGATCATACATACTTGTTATGACCTCCCATATTTTATTTCCCTTTGCATCTGGTTGCGGTTATGGGACAGAAGTTCAAGGTCAACAGTAACATCTAGATTGTCAAGCTGATTGGTCAGAGTACATTCAATTCCATTTCTGTTGGCTGAAGTTGAGGAGGCTTGGATAGATGACATATATTAAGAACATTAATCACATCGTTCAGTTCTATACACGTAGACGTCTTTTTAGCATGCTTCGAATAGTGTCTGCATGTTTTCGCAAGTGCAGTCCAACAGAATAGACCTGATAAAACTAATACAAATCGCTATTAAAGTTTAGGGACGGTTAAGGCATACAGATAATAAAAAAAACATATTATGATATCCTGATATATCCTGTAGTTCCCGAGACCTCTGGTGAGACAAAGAATTGGGTTACTGCTCCCTCAGGCATGTCGTATGAGCCACTAATATGAGGTAGTTCATGTTGCTCATAACGTAATCATGTTAAACAAATAGCAACATAAAAATTCAGTAGGTCACTTTACAGGGGCAGGAATATAACTTTCAAGTTCATTTAAGGGATGCCCAAGAAACATTGTCATTACTAGTATAATGAAGCAGGAATGCAATTATATGGTAACCCAGAACATAGAACAAGATCTTAGTTGCTACAAGGTGCTTCTTGAAGAGAAAAAAAAATTGGTAAAGAAAGTAGCTCGAGTCGTTTGTTTGTCTTTTCTTTTTTTGTGTGAGTCTCCTACAATATCTGCAGCACCGATTCGCCAAGTAACCGTGCCATCTACATTTGGAGCCAGAAAAACTTGTTTTCATTACCTCTAAAACCGTCTGCTAAAGGTCGACTGAAGGTGAAGAAAGAATCGCCGTTCATTTGCAGCCACAAGCGATGGAAATATTAGCAATGAAAGTCCTATAATACTTTAAAAAAAAATATTTGTGTAAGTACAGTTGACTACATACATAATATATTGTATGTGTTTAGTTTGTTTGATAATTATATGGGGTTAATAATTGGTGTGAACATTCTAGGTTTTGTTGTGTATCACTTTTATATAATTGTATGCGGTTTTGGATGGTTTGGCCATGTCTGCAGAATGGGAGAAGATCGGATACCATGACAAGCATGGGAAACAAAGAGCCAAGGATCCAGACCCCGAGGACGACCCAGAGTCCGCTTGGAGGACAACATTAGACAATCTTTGAAGGATCGAGGACTAGAATGGAACCAGGCCAGGAGGAAGACAGCCGATAGGATAGTCTGGCGCTCTCTCTTCCAAATCTCTACACCTCACGGTAGAAGGGGAACGACTAAGTAAGTAAGTAAGTAAGTATGCGGTTTTCTAGACCTCGGGAACCAAATAATTCGTTTTCTATTGTCTTATTGGAACTTTATGTTAGTTTTGCGCGTTTTCTGTTGGCGCTCACTTTTTCAAAAACGAATTAACAGCGCGAAGATGGGGATTGCTTCTCATTCCTTGTGTAAAACAGCATACATTAAAATCAAACCTTCTGTAGCATGTTACGCAATTGCCTAGTTAAATGTATGAAGACAGTAAAAGTGGGACACATGTATACACGCCTGATAATAATGAATGCAGAAGTACTTTCTTGTATGTATCTAGGGCAGCCAATCAGAAACAGGGTTTCCAACGGACAAATCGGAAAAAAGACTTTGATGATTGCATATGGAAGAATAAAATCGTACGAAACATAGTTAGAATTAAAGCGTGCAAAAGAGAACGGAATGATGGACAAGGATGGGAAGGGTCTCCTTTTACAGGGGATAACTTCATTTATGAGCAGGTGCAAATGTAGAGGGAGTAAGTGGTTGTGAAGAATTTTGCAAGAAAAAGTGTCCGTGCATTGCGAAATCCTGTTTTTTTCCTATTCATAATTCAAGATAAAATCGTTAACACGACCTATATAGGAAAACAACATAAGGTTGGAAAGATAAACTTACCGAAAATGGGAGAATGTTGTTCCGAAGGCTTTGACTAGAACATGTGCGATGCAAAAGGCCGGAGTTTGCAACATATCAAGCACAAAACCCCTCTAGGTAGGACAGTTTTGGAAAGTTGCAGACCTTTGTCTTCCGAGCCAGTCGCGCTCAGCCTATATAAAGAAAGAGCGATTATTAATTAAACTCCCAGACCTAAGGGTCTTTTCTATTTGGACATGCGCCCTAATATAACCGACTAGGTTGAACGGGACGCGCCTCGCCAAAACGAGGCAAAAGTTTTACATTAAAAAAAAAAAAACTCACTTGTTCAGCGAGAGACAGAAGGACGACGGCTGGAAAGAGAGACGCCTGTAAAAGCCAATATCTTATTATTTGCAGCCTGGCAGTTCTATTACTCCACAAAGCCAGTCTTTACTGATCTTAATTAGATCCTGCGAGGGTATGTAAAGTTAGTATGTAAATTAATACAGTAATTACAACTTTTATTTCAGGATTTGTTAATCTACATGTTATGAAAGTATCATGCATATTAATTGGTTACTTGGTATGATTGTTGAAGGTTGGGACCTGATATATAACCACCGTGACTGGGTCCTTATCAGGCCTAGCACAGTCCTTTTCAGGACTAATAACAGTTCTTTTCAGGACTACCAATACTCCTTATCAGGGCTTATCCACTCTGTCCTCAAGATACAGCACTTTTCAGAGCTGACTTTTCAGGCAGGGGGATACTATAACCTCATACCATGTATGTGTATACATATTATTTTATATTATTTGATTTTAAAACATGTTCCACAGTAGACACCTGTCTTGTTACTGATCCATAATCTTGCATTTCCACACATACATCTAAAAGAAAATTCATCTCACCTACACTAGAGATGTGGTAATTATTATCCAAAATAGCCACATATCCTACAATTACCTGCAGGTTCATACTTGTCACTCAGTCAGAGGTCAATGATCAAGAGTTGTTGAAGATCAAGGGTATTCGACCCAGCAGTGTCTGGATGGTTAGAAGCCAGACCTATTTGAAAAGCTGTACCTGTCACATCAACAGAGAAGTTACGTATACTTAAGTAAAATCGTACACCCTGCTGTGAGAACAGTCAAAAGTGTTTAGTGATGGACAAAGAACCATGATAGCTTAACTGAGACGTTGTTACTGTAAATAAGACTGGAGGAATTCAAATATCTAAGTTGGAAGAGTCTACAAGGACATTTTTTAATATTAACTTGTTAACGGTTAATTGATTCCAGTCTACAAGGACATTTTTGATATTACTTGTTAACGGTTAATTGATTCCAGTCTAAAAGGACATTTTTGATATTACTTGTTAACGGTTAATTGATTCCAGTCTACAAGGACATTTTAATTATTAACTTATTAAATGTTAATTGGTTACCCAAGCTGGTTTTGTAAATATAAATCTTCATCTATTTCATACACAGTCACGCACACTCATCACACATAGATAGATGTAAATAAAGAGGAATATAATTGTATTTCAACAGCTTTATTCATTCCGTATTGTTGAATTTGAGTTTTGTTGAATTGCATTAATATCACCGAGAGTTACAAGGCGAAGGTGGCGCAGTAAGGTATGATTGTTCTTGGAATACTTGTCAACTTCAGATACTTTCACAGCCGTGACTTTCTAGTGATACCAGTGTACCTCTCTGTCACTGGGACTTCACAAATTTTGGAGGGAATTCTGATTATACTCTAGTACTATCATCACGTCGGCGTCTGTGGCCTAATGGATATGAACGCAGTTTCATAATCCAGATATACCAGGTTCGAAACCTGCTGCAGGCGGTTTGGTAGCAAATCGCTTTGTGTGGATTTTTAACAATGGTATAAGCGCCGTACCGTTCAGAAAGCAATGGCAAACTACTGAATGAAAAAAATTGCCTAGAAAAATCACAACCAGCCAATAAAAGCTGGGGTTGATTGCCACGTCCTGTAAAGGATAAGCAACTAACTAACTATTATCACACTTATAAAACCTTCCGCCACACCTTCAATGGCATTATTATACTCATACATCTCTCCAGTGTAATCAAAGCTGTGATCCAGCTGGAAATACGATTGAACGTAGCGTGTGGCCATGTACTTGTTAGATACTGAAAGTCTAGAGCATCAAATGGCAAATCTGCACCACTAAATGCTGGGGTTAAACATATGGTTGACCATATCAGCGTGGTTAAACAGCCAATGTTAGAGACGGCCAGACCTAAAGATGGATAGGAAATAAATATCTTAAATGTTGTCATGGTATTTTGTCGTTTTGATTTCCTGTTTAACTCTTTATGTAGCAAAGATCTTCAATTATATCTCGGGTTGTGTTCGAACAGTCTCTCAAGTTCTTTTTTCATATCTTAGTTCACATTTGTTATGGTTGACTCCGGTTATAGTCTCCACGAGTTGTTTGAGAGCATCCAATTGGCTAACTGATTGATTAAAGCGCTTTCCTTTCGTGATAAAGAGATGGCAAGACCTAAAGATGGCTAAGAAAATAAGTGATACATTTTTCATTGCATGTTTCATTTTCATTATCCTTAAAAGAGGTTATTGTGTTTGTGGCGAGGTAAATATTTAAATATGAATTTGGAAGGCACAGGCTTCCAGATTGAGTGCATAAATTAAAGTGAGATGCAAATAAAGAATAGGATAGACAGAATTGATGCTGGTGATTCTCTATATGCTTGTGGTTCAGCAACAAAGATAACAGGTTACTAAGAGAACTCAATATTGTTTTCCATCTCCGCTCTTGTTTTAGTCGAAGGTACGCCTTCCCTCTATGTCTTGATTATGCAGACACACAAAGAAAACTTGGGAAAACCTCTTGGCTGGTATCAATCTTTTGTGTGGGTTTAATAAATATCTAAATCGTACAACTCAAAAGATAAATAACCAATGCAAACATTCATTAAGGTACTATAACTAAGCTGTATGGCATCACATATGCAAAAAACAAAATCAAAGTGATTGACAGAAGAACTATGAATCACGCAGTTTTACAGTTACGCCACTGGACAGAAAAACAGTTCCACTTGAGTGACAAGTACATTCAGTTTGTCAGTTGACGTAAGCTGCTATGGGTAACTGCGCAGGTTAAATCCAGATCCTACTCCACTGATCATTATCAACTCTCCTGAAACTCTGACAAGAAAAGAAAAACTCTGTCTCTAGTTGATCACTGTACGTTACTTGTGTTGTACGGCGATGGGACCAGGAAGAATTATAAATATATACTGTTCAAAAAAAGAAACGCAACTTTTTGGTGTTACTTTTATAAAAGATATTCGCTGATTGAACATCAGTCAACCTATCGACTGTGTCCACCTGGTCATTAACTTCTCGTGGTTACCTGAATTGTACTCACCTCATGATTCGTGAGGTCATGAAAGAGGTCAAGGTCAAAACAACATTTTTGACAATAACTCGTGACAGGTTCATGAGAATCCCGTGAAACTTACTGAACACAAAACTCTCTGACCATATTATTGAATGCCTATAAAAGATTGACGCTCCTCGAATAAATTCAGTTGAAAATTCAATGCGCAAGTATTTCTCATCTCACTACAGAACAACGACTCATCATCATTGGACGTTTACAGACTGGACAGTCACAAAGTGTAGTGGCCAGACAATTTAATGTGGTTAGAAGCACCATTAGTCGCCTTTGGAGGCGATTTCAAGAAACTGACTCAGTGGCAGACCGGCCGCGCAGTGGAAGACCCAGAGTCACAACTCCTGCCGAAGACCTGCTTCATACGGCTGCGTCACCTCAGGAATCGACTTGCATCTGCGTCCTCCGCAGTAAAGTCAATGTCAGCAGCTCGTCGAATTTCAGATCAAACGGTCAGGAACCGGCTGCACGACTCTGGTCTTTGGGCTAGAAGACCCTACAGAGGTCCTGTTATTACGGACCGGCATCGCTAGAACCGACTCAGTGGGTGAACCAGCATCGTCAATGGACCGTTGGGAATGACTGGAGACGGGTTTGGTTTAGTGATGAATCATTTTTTGTGCTCCAGCGACACGATAGACGGAGAAAAGTTTACCGCAGAGTCCATGAGCGCTACGCCCAGAACAGCGTTGATGAGGCTCCTCCACAAGGTGGTGGAGGTGTACTGATGTGGGGGGCAATCAACTTCATGGGAAGAAGTGACCTGGTGCAAATTGAAGGACGCCTGAATGCCCAACGATACGTCGCTGAAATTCTTCGTCCTCACGTCCTTCCACTTCTGGCTGCACGAGGGTCAATTTTTCAGCAGGATAACGCTCGATCTCATGTGGCACAACTCGCCGTCCAGTTCCTCGCTGACAACAACGTCCAGACCATTCCGTGGCCAGCCATGTCATCAGACATGAACCCCATAGAACACTTATGGGATGAACTCGACAGACGACTCCGCCAGCGTGACGTGGCTCCAGCCAATCTCCGACAGTTGTCTCTTGCACTACTGGAAGAGTGGGCATCCATCCCACAACAACAGATCCAACGGCTAATCGGATCCATGTCAAAGAGATGTCGTTCTCTGATAGAGGCCAGAGGAGGTCAAACACCTTACTGAAACGGAGGCCTCAGTCGCAAAGAATAAAAGTCCAAACCAAATTTAATGAACATCATTTTATTGTTAAAGTCTGAACGTTTCTTCATGCTAAGATTGAAACATTAATTCCGTAAAATAAAATTTTGGTACAAGTTTGAAATTTGGTGTCCATTACCACTGCAATATTTTTGCGTTTCTTTTTTTGAACAGTATATATCCAAGGCCAATTTGTTGATACTGTAGTGAAATTGACAGAGATACAACGGTAAAATTCCTCCCAAGGATAACATTTAAGGATAAAAACATAATGCGTAGGCTGCTGATGTACATGATCGCCTAGACCGCGGGTCATCACTCTCCATAAAATTGACTTGCTAGACAGGGGGGGAACGGAGGATCAAAAAGAAAAAAAATATGACTGGAAAGGCTAAAGAGACGCAATTGGGGGGGGGGGGGGAAATGGATGAAAGTAAAAATCCACGTTCCCCAAATTGACACGAGGTACGGAATTGGACGTTTTGCGATACCAAGCGCTTGATTTGAATTTGAGCGGAAGAACGCAGATGTCTGAAAAAAATTACAAAAATTAAAAAGTAAATTTTTCTTAATATTAATGTTAGGAATATAAAAATTAGCTGGCCAGATGGCCTATTCTGAGCAGTGAACGAATATGGTCTTAATTTTACAGACGGATAGATAATATTGAAAATAATGACAAAAGACAGTGTAGTTCACATCATCGACAGACTGAATTGAATCTAAAGTGTGGTTATTTGCACACAAAAACACGACCTTGGACACAGATGTTCAAATTTACTTGGCATAGAAGTGAAGGGACATTGGTGGTAGCTGTGTCTAAATATAACTTTTTACAACAAAAATTTGAAGGGGAGAGAACGGTTGGGTCAAAAATTGAGCACAATTTTGTAGAAACACAAGTAGAGACGGACAGACTAACAGATAACCATCCATACGTGACTGAAGCTTGACTGAAATGACTTTAGTGAGGAAATTTGAAATTGAAAATAAAACTAGGCAGTGATTGGCCACAGACAATCATATCATTAGCGCTCAGAGCGCATTTGGGGTCATTCTTCAATAATTGTTCAGTGTTAGACACAGATTTTAAAGTGTGGTGTTTTCCCATATGAAAGACAGTGAGTTAAATTTAGGGACGCCATCCTATAGCCAGCAGCTCAGCTGAGTTTTGCTAGCACTTCTGTGTTAATTATTCATAATCTGAGCTGCGAGTTTCTGTCGTCAACGAAGCAGTATCTATTCGGGTGGTGATTTACACAAGTGTATCTGTGCAGTCCTTGTGACAGAGACCACCATTATTGCCCGCCAGCACGGAGAGGTGGGACCGCCTGATTTCAGCACCAGAGCTACAAATACCAGATGAGTGAGCCTCTGGTCTGCTGGATATTCACCAACCCCATTTAGTTGCAGATACCCCATAAAAATTCCCACCATTTTCTGGACACTGTGTAGTAAATATAGACAGGTGTGATGAGACCACCCCAACAGCACAGACAATAAATATCCTCCCTAGTAGCTGACTACCAGAACATTTTAATAAAACTAACTATTCTAGTACTTAAATATGTACACTTTTGCATTTATTATGTAACATTCCATGCATAATTTTCATAATTTTTAAATCCTTCTTTTAAAACAAGTTCTGGTCAAAATAAAACTTGATCCAGAACAAATAAATGTAATATAATTATATCAAAAACTTTACACACGTGAGTTAGTTCAGTGTATTTTAACACTTGTTAATCTTATTAGTCTTGTTAAATATTTATGGGTATATTTATAACTATCACACCACAGTACACATCATTACCCTAGACACTTTACGTAGCTACATTCAATAAAAAAAAAAATTAAGTGTGAGGTCGTAGTGGTAGCAAGAAAGGCCTTCTGACAATTCTCAATTACATTTTATCTCAGGAGCCTTCACAGCTGGCCTCATACAATTTACATGTAGTACCATCATCATCATACAATACCATCAATACCACTACATATATTGGGGTCTTGTCCAGGGATAATTAGCCCAACAGTAATATTAAGATCTCCTGGTGGGAGAAATAAAAGTAGGGAAATAAATTGTAAAATTTCCTTTAAAATTAAAAGTGTCCCTGCAGATAAAAGTTGGTGAATCTTCACAGCCAGTAATAATTAATTAGTTAACTGGTTAGTTAGAATTAGTTAGACTATAGTAATTAGAAGTACTTAGTGTATTTACTGGTTAGAGATTTAGCTTATATATTATTATATTGTCTAAAAAGTATGGCTGAGCTAGCAAAGTTTAGATCAGCTGCTGTGCTCACTGCGAAGGAGATGGGGATGGATGGTCAAATTTTAATTCAATACGTAACGACTGAATGTGATAAATATATTGAACGGGAAGAAAGGAGATTAGAAAAAGAGGCTGAAAGAAAATTAGAGGCTGACAGGTTAGCTGAAGAAAAGAGATTACAAATTGAGGCTGATAGAGAAATTAAGAGGCTGCAGATTGAGGCAGAAGAAAAACGACAGCAAAGGGAGGCAGAAGATAAAAAGGCCGAAAGGGAGGCAGAAGATAGAAGGTTGCAGAGGGAGCACGAATTACGACTAAGGGAGCTGGAATTACAAGGCCCGGCTCCTGAAAATGGTGCCAGCCCTTTTGCCTCAGATGCTACGCCCAGTATGGGAGCCTCAAACTCAGCTATGGGGTTTCATTTAGACCATTTTGTTGAAAAAGACGATGACATAGAGGGGTACCTAGGACGTTTTGAGTTATTAGCTACTACATATGGGTTAGAGAGAGAGAGGTGGAGTTTAAAGCTATCACAGGGATTGAGGGGTACTTCTTATGAAGTATTTGCCAAAATGAACAGGGAAGACCAAGACAATTATGACATGTTAAAGCAGGCTTTGTTATTAAGGTACGAGAAGAATGGTGAATTTTATCGTAAGAAATTTAGAAATGCCAAACTGTTGTCTGGGGAGACATACCACCAATTCTCTGCCAGACTAGAAACCTATTTGGAGAAATGGACGGCTCTGGGGAAGACCCAAGATCTTAAAGAAATGATCATGATTGAGCAATTGAGAGAGTCCATGGCTCCAGACATGAGAAAATTTCTCATGGAACAAGGTGCAGAGAAGTTGGGGGAAATTTTAAATGTTGCTGAGAGGTATCAGGCAGCTCAGGCAGAGGTAAGTGGTGCTAAAAAGAAGCACATAGACAATTTTAAAGCTCCACAGCAATTTAATAAATTTGATAATAGAGAGCAGGGAAATAAAGGTAGGACAAATTTTGAGCGGCCAAGAAATGACTATCGCGACAGAAACTCACAGTTCAATGACCAAAAGTTCAATGAAAGAAAACCGTTGAACCAAGGAAAAAGATGGTGTAAATGGTGCAAGAAGGATAACCATAACACCGAATTTTGTAGAAGGAAACCTTCAAACATTGCTGCAATGAAGTCGGGGACGCAAAGATTAAAGGTTAATCCTAAGGGACAACAGGAACCTTATCACCCCCCAGTTTGTGAGGATGTTATTTGTAATGGGGTCACCATAAGGTGCCTTTATGATACAGGTTTGGATTATGATTCAGTTGTGAAGTCTAGCCTAGTGGACCCAAGTCAGTATACCACAGAAACAGTGGAAATACAAGGGGCGACTAAGGACATACCACTCATGACACTTCCCATCGCAAGGATAACGGTGAAAACTCGCTATGTGGAAGGAGAAATCAGAGCAGCAGTGATAGATGAACCAATCTACCCTCTGATATTGGGGTGTAGATACGTCTTCTTGGGGAATCCCGAGAAACCTGTGATCATGGCGACAGTGCAGACCAGGTCACAGAAGAAGGAGGAAGAAGGTGAACCTATAAATGCTCATCCAGAGGAGATGAGGAAGGCGCAGGCTGAGGATAGGACACTCAAGCCCTGTTTTAAAAAATTGCCCAAATGCCACACACCTCCGAGCAAGGGGGAATATTTCATGAAGAACAAACTATTATACAGGAAGACAGGAACTAGATCCACTGGTCACGGACAGTTAGTTCTTCCCAAGAGATATAGGGCAAATTTGATAAGGAGCTTACATGTTGGAAAAGATGGTGACCATGAGAAAGTCGGTACCATCTGCCAAAAGATTGCTCGAAAATACTATTGGCCCGACGTAAATGTCGATGTTGAAAACTTTGTAGAAGCATGTGGCGTATTTCATGAGGGAACACCCACAAAGGGAAAATATGTGCAGGACCTAGAAACGCCACGGGGCAACTTTAGGCCTGAAAGGAAAACTAATTATACTCGGGTAGACAAAGTGGAATGGGAGCCCCCTTTTCACACCCAGTCTTCACTTGAATGGATTAACATGGCCACTATGCGAAGAGTACAAAGAAGAAATTTTACCCAGGATAGGATGACAATCCCTCGGTCAGACTTATATAAACTGGAGGAACAGACAAGAGAGCGAAGATCTCTCATAAACAATCTTAAGTGGGGAGACAAACCCCAGAGAAAAATTGGTAGTGGTCGATTTGTGAGTGATGATTCTAGGAAGAAAAGTCCTCATTATAAAGCTTCTAATGGACGGGACCAGATGGGTTCCATGAAAAATAAGTATGATAAATTAAAGATCCAGATGTAACTTTATTAAGGACCTGGACAGATGAGAAGGCGGAAGAGACTGTTACCTCATCGTATCAATATGTGAACGAACTGACCACTCGTTTGAAAGCTGGATGGAAACTGGCAAATGATAATTTGAAACAAGCCAGGAAGAAACATGCAGCATATTTTAATAGGAAGGCAAAGGACAGGGAACTGGCAGTCGGAGAGAAGGTGCTGCTTCTACTACCCGGAAGCCAGAATAAATTACAAATTGGTTGGCAAGGTCCATATACGGTTCTAGAGAAGGTGTCTAGAACAAACTATAAAATTGACAAAAAGGGGAAGGAAAAAGTTTATCATGTAAACCTGTTAAAGAAGTATCTGGACAGACCACTCCAGGAAAGCACCCCCTTATTGACCTTGGCTATTGCAACCCAGATGCAAAAAGAACCACTCACCTCACATGAATACCCATTACATCCTTGTGAAACAGCAGCACAGGTAAAAGTCAGTAAGCACCTGACTAAAAACCAGAGGGAGAGAGTTCAACAAGTTCTGGAGGAACATACAGATGTATTAACAGATAAACCAGGCCATACAAATTTGCTACAGTATGACATGAAACTGGTAGACTCAAACCCAATCTGTATGAGAGCCTATTCTATTCCGTTCGCGAAGGAGAAGGCATTGAAGGAAGAAATAGAGTATTTGTTGAAGGAGGGGATTATTTCGCACAGTGAATCATCTTTTAGTTCTAGTGTCGTTTTGTTGAGGAAACCGTCTGGGGAACACAGACTGTGCATAGATTACAGGAAACTGAATGCTGTCACAGAAGGACAAGTGGATCCATTACCAGACACAAAACAGTTATTTGCCAGACTGAACAAGGCAAAATACTTTTCAAAGGTGGATCTTAGTAAAGGCTATTACCAGATCCCAGTGAAGCCTGAAGTGAGACCTTATTTGGCTTTTAGCACTTCGGATGGACATTATGAATTCAATATGCTACCATTCGGACTGAAAAATGCTCCGAGTGTGTTTTCAAGGATGATGCGAAAATTGTTGGATCCCCTGAATAACCCATGTATCACGAATTTCATGGATGATATTCTCGTCGCCACAGAGACATTTGAAGAACACATTGAAGCTCTGGAGATGTTGTTTGATAGACTTCGGGAGGCGAACTTAACTGCTAGGCCAACAAAATGTTGTACTGGATGCAAAGAGTTGGAATTCTTGGGACACACTGTATATCAGGGTAATATGACCCCTGATCCTAAGAACTTGGAAAAACTGCAGAGAGCACCTAGGCCGCAAACAAAAAAGGACGTGCGATCATTCGTGTCGTTATGCGGATTTTATCAGAAATACATCAAAAATTTTAACGCTATTTGTGCTCCTCTGACTGATCTGACTCGCAAGGGACTTCCAGATAAAATTATTTGGACTGCACAATGTGAACTAGCGTTCCAAGAGTTAAAGGAAAAACTCACTAGCAAGCCTATTCTCAAACTGCCTGATTTGACACAGGACTTTGTCTTAAGAACCGATGCAAGTAATGTAGGACTCGGAGGGGCTTTGTTGCAAAGATCATCTTCACCTGATGGGGAACTGAAACCAGTCGCTTATGCAAGCCGCAAATTGAATAAGGCGGAACAAGGATACTCCACAAGCGAAAAAGAATGTTTAGCATTAATCTGGGCAATAAAGAAGTTTCAAATCTATCTGTATGGTAGGACATTTGTGGTGGAGACGGATCATCAGCCTCTCGTGTTCTTGTCTCAGGCTAAGCATGAAAACGCAAGATTGCTGAGGTGGTCTTTATTGCTTCAACCTTATCAGTTTAGTATCCAATATATCCCAGGCAAATTGAATGTCGGTGCAGATTTCCTCAGTCGGCACCCCTGTGATCAAAATTAGAGTAATGGCAGACGTGAGGAGTAATTTTACCTATGTGTATCGCTGGTTTTGGAACTTGCCATAGGCATGTTTTCAAGTGGGGAGATGTGTAGTGAAATTGACAGAGATACAACGGTAAAATTCCTCCAAGGATAACATTTAAGGATAAAAACATAATGCGTAGGCTGCTGATGTACATGATCGCCTAGACCGCGGGTCATCACCCTCCATAAAATTGACTTGCTAGACAGGAGGGGAACGGCGGATCAAAAGAAAAAAATATGACTGGAAAGGCTAAGGAGACGCAATTGGGGGGGAATGGATGAAAGTAAAAATCCACGTTCCCCAAATTGACACGAGGTACGGAATTGGACGTTTTGCGATACCAAGCGCTTGATTTGAATTTGAGCGGAAGAACGCAGATGTCTGAAAAAAATTACAAAAATTAAAAAGTAAATTTTTCTTAATATTAATGTTAGGAATATAAAAATTAGCTGGCCAGATGGCCTATTCTGAGCAGTGAACGAATATGGTCTTAATTTTACAGACGGATAGATAATATTGAAAATAATGACAAAAGACAGTGTAGTTCACATCATCGACAGACTGAATTGAATCTAAAGTGTCGTTATTTGCACACAAAAACACGACCTTGGACACAGATGTTCAAATTTACTTGGCATAGAAGTGAAGGGACATTGGTGGTAGCTGTGTCTAAATATAACTTTTTACAACAAAATTTTGAAGGGGAGAGAACGGTTGGGTCAAAAATCGAGCACAATTTTGTAGAAACACAAGTAGAGACGGACAGACTAACAGATAACCATCCATACGTGACTGAAGCTTGACTGAAATGACTTTAGTGAGGAAATTTGAAATTAATAATAAACCTCGGCAGTGATTGGCCACAGACAATCATATTATTAGCGCTCAGAGCGCATTTGGGGTCATTCTTCAATAATGGTTCAGTGTTAGACACAGATTGTAAAGTGTGGTGTTTTCCCATATGAAAGACAGTGAGTTAAATTTAGGGACGCCATCCTATAGCCAGCAGCTCAGCTGAGTTTTGCTAGCACTTCTGTGTTAATTATTCATAATCTGAGCTGCGAGTTTCTGTCGTCAACGAAGCAGTATCTATTCGGGTGGTGATTTACACAAGTGTATCTGTGCAGTCCTTGTGACAGAGACCACCATTATTGCCCGCCAGCACGGAGAGGTGGGACCACCTGATTTCAGCACCAGAGCTACAAATACCAGATGAGTGAGCCTCTGGTCTGCTGGATATTCACCAACCCCATTTAGTTGCAGATACCCCATAAAAATTCCCACCATTTTCTGGACACTGTGTAGTCAATATAGACAGGTGTGATGAGACCACCCCAACAGCACAGACAATAAATATCCTCCCTAGTAGCTGACTACCAGAACATTTTAATAAAACTAACTATTCTAGTACTTAAATATGTACACTTTTGCATTTATTATGTAACATTCCATGCATAATTTTCATAATTTTTAAATCCTTCTTTTAAAACAAGTTCTGGTCAAAATAAAACTTGATCCAGAACAAATAAATGTAATATAATTATATCAAAAACTTTACACACGTGAGTTAGTTCAGTGTATTTTAACACTTGTTAATCTTATTAGTCTTGTTAAATATTTATGGGTATATTTATAACTATCACACCACAGTACACATCATTACCCTAGACACTTTACGTAGCTACATTCAATAAAAAAAAAATTAAGTGTGAGGTCGTAGTGGTAGCAAGAAAGGCCTTCTGACAATTCTCAATTACATTTTATCTCAGGAGCCTTCACAGCTGGCCTCATACAATTTACATGTAGTACCATCATCATCATACAATACCATCAATACCACTACAGATACCACACGGGCTTGATCTCTAAAGACTGATAAATCTGTTCTCTGCAGGTCTAGCCTGGTGCTGACTGAAAACTCAACGTATGATATTGCCATCAAATTGAACAATTATCCGACTCTGACAGAATTAAAGGTGAACAGTTGGAGAAAGCCGTTGGTGGTTTTTAAGGCTTAGCATTCCTTACTAAGGCGCCGGTTTATCCCTAGGTTAACAGGCGATGCTAGCTATCTGTGTCACTAGAAGACTTTACCGGCTGTCGTCTTCAATTAGACATATACACATACACCTGATTAACCTTAAGCAAGTTATTACCATTAATATATACAGGAATTCAACATGCAACTTCCATCTCCTCGTGTTTACATAGTACCAAAAACATACCGTACCATGCTCAGGCCTGCAGTTGTACTTTGACCCGGCATGCATGCATAATTGGCTTGTATACCTATTTGTCTCTCCGACCGGCCAGGTAAACCGACATAGCAATCGTTTACAAAAGCAAACTTCTCCGCTCGTTCTTTATGTCGAGAGATTGTTCTCTCTCATTCATGAATACATTATATATATTCATACTAAAATTTAGGCTGCCTCTAGAAAAAAAAATATGATGATGTATAAGTGATAAGGGCAGTTCCCTCACTTTACCAACAAGTTACATTGTCATAATAATTATACAGTTTAAAAGGCCTTGGAAGGGGGGGGGGGGGGGGGGGGGGGGGGGAGAGAGATTGGATTTCCCATTTTTACCCGGAGGCCGTCCACCAAAAGCAGAACTCCTTTACGTTACACACATATATGATATGATTTGCCCAAATGTATTACGCATTTATGACTTTATCTTACATAACTTTTGAGGTTTTCCTTTTCAGAGTATCGACACCCTTCGTTTAAATTGCTTAGCACAAGAACCACTTCCCTTACTAATTTATGGATAAAATCACTTTAGCGCAGGTTGAAAAAATAGTCAATGTTATCCCAATTACAACTACTAATAAACCAAGTGTCACTTACCAAAACATAAATTGAATCAGCTGGAATTATCTCTCCGAGAAAATGTCAGTGGAATGTACGCGACAGTATAACTAGAAGATAGTAAGTAGTCCACTTCGCAGGACCGGTGTTCGTTGCTGCAAGTACAGATGGATTTAAAGAACTCCCTTATATACTCAAAATTAGGCCTAAACTATGCTTCTGAAGTCAAGCAGGTGTACAGAAAGAGCGGCACCTTTCCCCGTGACAAAGTCACTGCACTTTCGCTTCTTCCTCTATTGCGATAGGATGAAAGTAAATCCACTTTGACAGGGAGATTTCTCCGGCGCGCCCGATATCAAAAGGTTATTCTGCGCGGACTAGCGGACAGGAACATCATTGCGTGACCCATGGTCTTATTTCGATCGACGATTTCAAACGAATGAGGGGACTATTTGCCGACCAACGACACACAATCTTTACATGTGTGGGGCGTCCTTTAACGATGTCAGAACTTAGACTAGCACGTAGGTAAAAGCGCGACAGTGCACCAAAGTATCAGTAAAATTAACGAAGGTTGTGGGCAAAAACAGATGTATGCAAATCGTATAGCTGACAGGTTGTTTGACCGAAAAATTCAAATCAACTCATCAAGGTGTAGCTTTCAGCTTCAATCATATCTCTACCAGACATGGTCTTAAACAAATTTATTAGTTTTTAAATTTACTTACTTAGTTGTTCTTCCCCTACCCTGGGGTGTAGAGATTTGTCAGAGATAGCGCCATAGTATCCTATCGGCTGTTTTCTTCCTGACCTGTTTCCAATCTAGTTGTCGGTCCTTCAGATATTGTTTTTTTTTTTAAAATACCTTGAATGGGCTTCTTATACTTATCATGAAGTATTCTTTGTGGTCGTCTGCTATCTTTTCTATCAGTCGTGGGTTTTCAAAAAAGGACTAAGTTAAAATGTTATGGAACGATTTCCTCATAGGTTTGAGATACATTTAAAGGTAGTGGTAATGGATACTGTTACACGGTCTTTGAAGCATATTGGAAATATGGTGTTAGGCCCATATATGGAGCTGTTTGCGGTCTAAAAAATCCCACCTCAACTGGAGTTCGCACCATGGACCACTGAGCTCGGAAGCCAATGCATTAACCACATTGGACTACCGCGGCTCTACGTTTACGTTTAGAGATGTGAGAAATTTTCTGTTTTTGTTACCACTTCTGTATGAAAAAGTAAGACAGTTTCGTTAACTTATAACATAATGACATCATTACATCAGGTAAATCCATAGGTGCTCAGTCTCCGTCAGAAAAATTCGAAGTATATGAACGCTAATTGTTCTTGCAGTGTCGCTGATTATAAACACGACAGATGCATCCTTTTTTCACGTCGATCCCTGCTAGAATTACGTCTGATGTCACATTCCTACAGGCTTAGTCTCGTTGATAAAACGATTGCAGTACTCTGTTCTTAATTCTAAATGGCATATTAATGTGACGTAAAGAGTTAACAAGAGTGGCAGATGTTGATAGTGTAGAAGACTAGACACGTAAATTTGGTCTAGACAGGTATATCCCAGTCTCGGAGAAGAGCACTGGTGTAAGAATGGCACAGGTATAGCTCGAGCTGTAAAGAGCACACGTCTGGATGGAATTAGTAAAGATCAAGAGCTCTAGAGTGCTACCGTCACCTAACTATACTGTGACAACAATAATACAGCAAAATATAACTGTTAACAATAAGAAATTGACAAGTCATAAAATTACAATTTACTGAAATATTTATTAATGTACATCTACTTTCTTATTTCTCTTTTGAAAATCGGAAGATTTCAATTACAATGAAAAAATACAAAAATCAACAATATTTATAACTTTTTACATAAATTTCATGTCTACGTTAATCTTAATGTCTTTTGCCTGCACTGGGTTAACACAGGTTGCACTTTTCATCACTACACGGTCTCTTTTAGGATTTCACAGATGTTTTTGGAATATTAACACTTAGGACTTAGCTTTACAGTCCTGGACAATGTCTGGTAACACACGGGTGTAGTTGGAATACAGCTTCTTGGATCTTATGTTTGGCTAGCCAAGGAATGATGGAGCCAAAACACTTGAACTCCGTCCCACACAGTATACGTTGAGTGGATGGTAGTTTCAGATCAGGCCGTTCCAAACTAGACCAGTAAACCTGCAAAATATGTAGCATGTGGCTAGTCCTTGTGTGGTGATTTCTCACGGGTCTGCGTGTTGTGGGGTGATGTGTTCAGTGTATGCTTATAGGTATGGCATAAGTTCTGGTTCAATGGCAGTGTATAAGCAATGACAAGTCTAAGTGATTACATGTTCAAAAATACATAATACAATTTCTGTACACAGTCATGATGCTGCATTTTCCTTCCACAGTCAGTTTGAATTTCAGTCATCAATAAAACAATGTTATACAACATAGGCCTTCCCTTAGTTCTGCCTTTCCATTCCTGCGCATCTCTGTTATGCCTCCTGGTCCTTGCCTCATTCTCCATTTTGAATTCAAATGTTGTCTCGCAGTTTAATTTAATTATCAAACCTGTAAAAGAAGTATTTACATACATACATACATATATATATTCGTAATATTACATACCCATTTTAGGATAAATCGAAGTACAGCTGACTGAAGGCTTGGCAAAAGTTCAAACTGCCCGGCATAAGAAGTAGGGATGGTCTCGCTCAGGTGTTGATTCTTCTCTCTCTCTCTTTGCCTTCAAATCGACTCTCTTCCGAGGTTTTAATTTTGCGTGTGTAACCTGTCTGCCACGATTCCTCTCTATTTATACACAGCCAGCGAGCGAGCGAGAAAGCATCTCACGTCTGCGGCTAAAATGTTCGTTCCAAACGGCTCGCGCAGCGGTTTTGTGTTTTCTTATTTTCTTCCTCCTTTCCGTTCCTTTTATCTTTTGGATGAATCATGTGTGTTGATACCTTACTTTAATTGTACTATCAACAGCTTCTTTCCCTCCAATAATTTCCTCTATTGGGTTTGTCTTAGAATTTATATAATTTTTCAAAGTGGCTTAACTTGACAAAATATGACGAAGTTGTCTGTTCTCAAGCTTCTATCTTCTTTTTGCAACAACGGTGGAATTAGTTGTTTGAAAGGAAATAAATGTGGACGTCGCCGCTCCTAACGATACTATTATCAACTCTTTCTGATCAATCCTTCTTATTATATGAATTTTATTCGTTAGCCAGCAAAAACAAATATCGCTTCCTTTATGTAGCCAGTACACAGCGCTAGAAAATGATAGAGAGAGGCACTCGCGTCCGCTCTGTTTAAACGTATCACGAACCAAGAATTTGTCTTGCGTATTTTTTTCTCACCACGCGACATAGCCCTCCTCTTTAAGCTGTAGCTCGCTCAGCAGACCAAAAAAAAATTTGCTGAGACTAATTCTGGTAGTTCTCTCCTTCCGCTGTAGTGGGGTGTCTACTTAAAAAATCCGCACCAACATTCTGCTTTCCCGGTATGTAGTTTACCGTAAATGAATATGGTTGTAATAATAAACTCCATCGTAAAAGTCTAGAGTTGAGTTTTTTTGATGCAGCTAAAAATGTTAGCGGCTGATGATCACATTGTACTGTGAAGTGGGCTCCATAAAGACATGGTTGAAACTTCTGGATCGACCACACTAACGCTAGACATTCTTTCTCAATGGTTGAATAGTTCAACTCTGCTACATTTAATTTCCGACTGGCATACGCCACAGGCAAAAGTTCTTCTTGCTGTTTCTGCAATAATGTTGCCCCAATTCCAATATTGCTTGCATCCGTTCTCAAAAAAAAACTCCTGGTTATATCTGGCAATTTCAGAATGGGTTTACTTGTGAGCTTTTGCTTCAACTTGGTGTAAGCATCCTCACATTCTGCTGTCCATTTTACATTGTCGGGTTGGCCTTTCTTTGTTAGGTTAGTTAGAGGGGCACAGAGGGTATTGAAGTTTTGGATATATTTTTGGTAAAACCCGCACAAGGAAACAAAAGATCTTACATCTTTCTTTGTCTTTGGTCTAGGTGCCTTCCTCAACGTCTCTACATTCTTGGGGTCTGGTGACATATTTCCCCTGGAAATTGTGTGTCCTAAAAATTCCAACTCCTGACAACCAATAAAGCATTTAGTTGGACGAGCAGTCAGCCCCGCCTCTCTAAGTCTATCAAATAACATGGAGAGTGCTGATAAATGTTCCTCAAAGGTTTCTGTGGAGATGAGGATATCGTCCATGAAATTTGCAATAGAGGGGTTCTTTAGTGGTTCCAGTAATTTTCTCATCATACGAGAAAATACGCTTGGAGCATTTTTCAGTCCAAAGGGTAATACATTAAATTCATAATGCCCGTCGGACGTACTGAATGCCAACATGTGCCGAATATCAGCTTTTACTGGGATTTGATAATATCCTTTACTCAGATCCACTTTTGACAAATACTTAGCTTTGCTTAGAGCTGAGAACAACTGATTAGTATCAGGCAAGGGAACAGCCTGTGATTCAGTGACAGCATTAAGCTTCCTGTAATCTATGCATAATCTGTGTTCTCCACTAGCTTTCCTGAGTAACACTACACTTGCACTATATGCTGATTCTGACTTGGAGATGATCTTCTCATGTAGTAGGTAGTCAATCTCTTCCCTTAAGGCTTGTGCTTTTGCATAAGGAATAGGGTAAGGTTTTACACATATTGGTGTAGGGTCAATTACTTTCATGTCGTACTCTAACAGGTTTGTACACCCTGGCTTATCTGTGAGCACATCTGTATGGGTTTCTAACAACTTCTGAACCTGCTCCCTCTGTTCATGAGTTAAGTGACCACTGATTTGTACCTGATCAAAACTCTCGGATTCCTTTAATGGATATTCCATAGAGGTGAGAGGTTCGTCCTTCATCTCTGTTGCAATGGCTAGGGTCATCATATGTGCTACTTCTGAAGATGACCTATCGTAATACTTTTTGAGTAGATTGACATGATACACCTTTTCTTTTCCTTGTTTGTCAATCTTATAGTTTGTTCTAGAGACTTTCTCCAACACTACATATGGTCCCTGCCAACCTATCTGCAATTTATTATTGCTGCTGGGCAACAGAAGAAGTACCTTCTCTCCTACAACAAGTTCCCTATCCTTTGCTTTTTTTGTTATAGTACTCAGCATGCTTTCTCCTAGCCTGTCTTAAGTTGTTGTTTGCCAGTTTCCAGCCTGTTTTCAAACGAGAGGTTAACTTGTTTACGTACTGGTATGATGAGGTTACAGTTTCTTCTGCCTTCTCATCAGTCCATGTACGCAACAATGCTTCCAAAGGACCTTTTATTGGTCTACCAAACAACAATGTCGCCGGAGCCAATCCAGTTGAGTTATGTGGGACTTCCGGTATGCAAACAGTGCTGCCGGTAAGTAAGTATCCCAGGTATCTGGTTTTTCAAATGCCAGCTTTCTCAGAATAGAGATTAGGATCCCATTGAAGCGTTCTACTGCCCCGTTCCCTTGGGGGTGATAGGGGAGCAGTGGTAGTGCCTGGCCTGAAATATCTTGAACACCTCTTCAGTTAGTTTTCCTCTAAACTGGGATCCATTGTCCGTCAGTATCTGATGAGGAAATCCTAACCGGGTAAATATTGTGAGAAGTGCCTCTGCCACATGCTTGGAGTCAATAGAAAACATAGCTACTGCCTCTCCCTACATCGAACATGTATCCACTAAGGTCAGAATATAACTATTTTTCTTCTTTGTTCTGGTGAGGGGTCCCACAATATCCACTGCAACACGTTCGAAGGGTGTTCCCATGATAGGCATTTCTCCCAGTGTTGCTGGTGCAGTCCTATGTTTAGGAGCGACTCTTTGGCATTCTGGACAGGACCTCACATATCTCTTTATATCTTCCGTGATTCCTGGCCAGAAGTAGTGTCAGGCTATCCTTTGTCCAGTGGCACCTATCCCCATATGTCCACTGAATGGTACAGCGTGTCCTAGCTCCATAACCTTCTCCCTATATGAAGTGGGTACAACTAACTGTCCATGTCCTTGTGGTCCAATTCCAGCTTTTCTGTATAACAGCCCATTCTTCATGTAAAAGTCTCCCTTAACTGGAGGGTTATGAGCTTTTGGCAGTTTGCCAAAACAAGGCTTCAAGGTGCTGTCTGCTGCTTGAGCCTTTTTCATCTCTTCCGGATGAGTATTTATAGGATTTTCCTCCATTTTCTTGGAGCTTGACCTGGTCTGGACTGTTGCCATAATTACCGGTTTTACCGGTTCTCCTAAGAAAACATACCTACATCCCAGGATTATTGGGTAAATAGGATCATCCATCACCGATGCTTTAATCTCTCCTTCCACATAGCGAGACCTAACATTGATTCTGGCTATGGGCAATGTCATGGTTCCTGCTCCTTTTACTGGTCCTTGGATTTCCACTGTTTCTGGTGTTATCTGTTCATGGCTAACCAGAGAAGAACACTCGACTGAGTCAAAGTCCAAGCCTGTGTCATATAAGCACAGTACTTGAGTGCCATTCACGGTCACTTCCTCACAGACAGGGGGATGATGGAGGTCCTTCTGACTCACTGCCAGTTCCTTCCTTCCCTTGTTCCCTGTCGTAAGACATGCAGCTTGATGAGGACGGTATTTCCTTCTGCATTCTGCAGTATTGTGGTTGCTCATTTTACAAGTCTTACACCACTTATCTTCCTTTCTTGAAGTTCTCCTGTCTGATCCTAAATGGGTTTTTTCCTTGTAGTCCCATCTGGGCCTATTCTTGAATGCGTGGTCCCGGTTGTGGCCACTTTCTTCAGACATTGTATAGTTTGGTGGTTTCTTAAATACTTCTACATATTTCTTCTTAGCTCCTTGATTCATGGACTGAGCCAGTTGGGGGCTTTCTGAATAGGTGATTATGTCATCTAACCTATCTCTTTTATTCTCTATCAGGAACTTTTTAGTTTCAGGGGTTATGGAATCTAGTAGCTGTTCTATCAACATCATCTCCTTTAGCCCCTCGAAATCTGGAGAAAAGTTTCCTAACTTACACCACCTTAGTAGGTAACTCTCCAATCGTGTCGTAAATTGCTGATAAGTCTCTATAGCCTCCTTCTTAGCAGTTCGGAATTTTTTTCGATAAGCCTGAGAGTTCTGTTCATAACGAACAAACAATGCCTGCTTCAGGGCTTCACAATCTTCTTGATCTTCCTTTTGTAGTTTCAAGAATACTTCATAAGAAACTCATCTCAATCCTTGAGATAGCTTCAAATTCCACTTTTCCTTTTCTAAACCATAAGTTGTGGCAAGTCGTTCAAATCTGTCTGTATAAGCTTCTATGAAGTCCTCCTTCTCAACAAATGGGTCCATATGAAAGTTCATGGCTCCGTTTGAAGTACTTTAGTTGGAATTACTGTTATCGGAGTGAGGTGAGGTGCTCCCACGGGAACTAGCAACCGATTGAAGTTCCAGCTGCCTCATCCTCAGCTCATGATCTCTCTCAGCCACCAACCTCTTAGCTTCAGCTTCCAACTGTAGCCTCTTAGCTTCTCATTCCGCTTTTGCTTGCAACCGCCTTTCTTCAGCTTCTAATTTCTTTGCTTCTCTATCAGCCTCAAATTTCTTTGCTTCAGTCTCTAATTGCAACTTTCTTTCTTCCCTGTCCATATGCTTATCCACTTCCGTAGTAACATACTGGATGAGAGCTTCACCTGACAAACCCAGTTCTTTACCCATCTGCATGATGGCAGTTTTGAACTTTACCAAGTCAGCCATGGCGTTACAGTGAAAGGAGTATCTAATGTTACTACTACTTAATTACTTAAGCTAACTTAATTAAAGACGTACAATATTCCTTCAACCAATGTGAGAGACCACTGTTTAACTTGTGTACTACAAAGGTACTTTTCAAAAAAAATTATAATTTACTTTTTTCAAGAAAATTTTTTTTTACTATTACCAAGACTTCCTATGAGAAAGAGATACAAGAAAGATAGATACTGGCTCAGGATAATAAGATTATCCCGCAAACGAGCCCCCAAAATGTGACGTAAAGAGTTAACAAGAGTGGCAGATGTTGATAGTGTAGAAGACTAGACACGTAAATTTGGTCTAGACAAGTATATCCCAGTCTCGGAGAAGAGCACTGGTGTAAGAATGGCACAGGTATAGCTATAGCTGTAAAGAGCACACGTCTGGATGGAATTAGTAAAGATCAAGAGCTCTAGAGTGCTACCGTCACCTAACTATACTGTGACAACAATAATACAGCAAAATATAACTGTTAACAATAAGAAATTGACAAGTCATAAAATTACAATTTACTGAATTATTTATTAATGTACATCTACTTTCTTATTTCTCTTTTGAAAAACGGAAGATTTCAATTACAATGAAAAAATACAAAAATCAACAATATTTATAACTTTTTACATAAATTTCATGTCTACGTTAATCTTAATGTCTTTTGCCTGCACTGGGTTAACACAGGTTACACTTTTCATCACTACACGTTCTCTTTTGGGATCTCACAGAAGTTTTTGAAATATTAACACTTAGGACTTAGCTTTACAGTCCTGGACAATGTCTGGTAACACACGGGTGTAGTTGGAATACAGCTTCTTGAATCTTATGTTTGGCTAGCCAAGGAATGATGGAGCCAAAACACTTGAACTCCGTCCCACACAGTATACGCTGAGTGGATGGTAGTTTCAGATCAGGCTGTTCCAAACTAGACCAGTAAACCTGCAAAATATGTAGCATGTGGCTAGTCCTTGTGTGGTGATTTCTCACGGGTCTGCGTGTTGTGAAGTGATGTGTTCAGTGTATGCTTATAGGTATGGCATAAGTTCTGGTTCAATGGCAGTGTATAGGCAATGACAAGTCTAAGTGATTACATGTTCAAAAATACAAAATACATTTTCTGTACACAGTCATGATGCTGCATTTTCCTTCCACGGTCAGTTTGAATTTCAGTCATCAATAAAACAATGTTATACAACATAGGCCTTCTCTTAGTTCTGCCTTTCCATTCCTGCGCATCTCTGTTATGCCTCCTATTCCTTGCCTCATTCTCCATTTTGAATTCAAATGTTGTCTCGCAGTTTAATTTAATTATCAAACCTGTAAAAGAAGTATTTACATACATACATACATATATATTCGTAATATTACATACCCCTTTTAGGATAAATCAGAAGTACAACTGACTGAAGGCTTGGCCAAAGTTCAAACTGCCCGGCTTAAGAAATAGAAATGGTCTCGCTCAGGTGTTGATTCTTCTCTCTCTCTTTGCCTTCAAATCGTCTCTCTTCCAAGGTTTTAATTTTGCGTGTGTAACCTGTCTGTTGTTGTTTTCGTCTACTATGTTGCTGTAATACCCTGTTCAACCTGAAAGTTGGTTTTAATTGGGGTATATTGTGTGTTAGGTTCTTCGGTGCTAGTCGTCTGTTAGTCCTGAAAAGGACTGGTCCTGAAAAGGACCACTAGCTGGTTGTCTGGTTTTCTCTTCGTTGCTTGTTGGTCGTGGCGTGTTTATTGTGTTCATTTCCTGCCTTCCTATCTGTCTTGTGTCGTTTTGTTAGTTTTTGCTTTCCTAGTTTCAGTTTCTTTTGTCTTCCTGCTTTCCTGTATCTGTAGTAGTGCTTTTTCTATTATTGCTGGTAGAAGTTTTTCAAGTGTTTCTTCGATGACTTCTTCGTCTGATTGTTCGTTTGATTTGGTCGCTCTTGTGTTTGATGTCATTTTCTCAATGGCCCTTTGCTCTGTTTCGATTCTCTTGAGGATTTTGGAGTTTTCTTCCGTCAGTTCTGTCAGCCTCTTTACATCTGTTTCTTTTTGCTGCTTAATGTTTTTCATGTATTTTATCATTTCTCTGATGTTCTGAAGTTCTATTACATAATCGCCGCTGTCTTTGTCGTCTTCGGAAGCCTGCTTGTTTCTGTTTACGACCTGTAGTTTCATTTTCATATCTTTGACTTCAGCGGTTAGTTTGTGTAACTGTCTTCTGTCGATCGTGCTTTGTTTTTCTGCAATATCCGCAGCCACTCTGTTTTTTGCTTCTTTGAAAGGTATGTTTTTGAATACGTCCTCCTTCAAGATGCTCTTTGTTTCCTGGAACATCGGGCAGCCTCGGTACCTAGCCCCGTGGTTTCCGAGGCAGTTTGCACAGGTTCGGTTTGGATTTATGGCCTTGTAATTGTTATCCTCCTTTGCTTTGGTACAGTCGCGATATTGGTGGCTACCCGCACAATACCGGCAAACTGCATCTCTCCTACACGTTGTCTTGGTGTGTGAATATTTCTGGCAGTTAGAGCACTGCATCACCAGAGGGATATATGCCTCTGTCTTTTTTGTTGTTGTATGGAGCATCAGTCTCTCGGGTCTTGTCGATCCTTCAACCGTTACTATCTTCAGATTGGTATCATTCTTCGCCCAAGATTTTAGCCTTTCGACCTGCGTGATTTTTAGATCTGCGTTTTCCGCCTGAAGGCGTCTGTGGACCTCGCCTTCGGAACATCTGGTATCCACCCCTCTGATGACCAACTTCTTTGTTGTCTTGTACTTTTCCACCATCACTTTTTTTTGGTGCGGCAACTGGACTTCTTTTGGACTAGATTCCAGTTCGATCATCAGCGAGGTAGTTTTGTCTGTGTTGCTGAGCGATAGTAGGACTCCCTTTTCGTGCCTCCCTACTTTGGCGATACCTCTCCTTCCAGTTATCACCTCGAGGATGTTGATCACTTTGTTGTCGGATAGGGCCCTGAGTGAGGCCTCGCTTCCTGACGTCTGGGTGATCTTTACGATCCTCTCCTGTATTGTTTCTGTGTTGTTTGTCTTTTCAGTGGTTGGCCTTTGTTCCCTTATACAGGCTTGGTTCGAATGTTGTTCCTGTTCTTTGTTATAAGGTGTCATATCTTGCATCTGAGCTCTTGAGTTGTCAGCTGTTGTTTCTTCAGGACCAGGAATGGTAGCTTGCTTCTCAGTGGTTTCGATGTCCAGAACGCCTGGGGCTACTTCTACTATCGCTTCTTGAAGAGCGAGCCTAAGGGACTCGTCTCCATCTTCAATTCTTCGAAGTGCATCTATAATGGTCTCTGCGATATCTTCCTCTTGTAACTGTCTGTGCTGAGGAGCTGTCTCTATCACTTCTTTCATAGTGCTTGCAGGTGGGTCGGCTGTCATCTCGGCATAGTGTGGTGGTGTTATCGGTTTTTGGTGCAGGTTCTCTGTGGTAGACTGGCTTTCTGCTGGCGAGTCGGGTACTTTTGGTGGTGGCAACATGGATCTAAACTCTTGTTTTCTTTTCTCTATTCTTTCCGTCGTCTGCTCTAGCTGTCGCAACGCTCTCAATATTTCTTCACGTTCTGTGCTTGCATCTGCTCTCTTCTCTGCCTCGCAAGGAGTCGGGCCACTCAGGCTCTCGGTCGGGTCGATACACGTCGCAGCTAACTCCGTTGTTGTGTCAAGAGTTGGAGTAAGATCGGTCCCGGCACGAGTACTTGGGGCAGTCTTGCTCTCTGGCTGTCATTTTTGGTTGTGGTATTCTGATTATTCTGGCTGTTCTGCGCTGGTGGGCTGGTGTAGACCTTCCTCTTTTTAGCGTGTGGTATATGTCTGATCATTTTGACGATAACGCGATCTTGTCTCGAGTAGTGGCGTCCTGAGAAGGACGTTGGTGTCTTGATGTCTTCTATCCTTGAATGGTGTTACCTGTCTGCCACGATTCCTCTCTATTTATACACAGTCAGCGAGCGAGCGAGAAAGCATCTCACGTATGCGGCTAAAATGTTCGTTCCAAACGGCTCGCGCAGCGGTTTTGTGTTTTCTTATTTTCTTCCTCCTTTCCGTTCCTTTTATCTTTTAGATGAATCACGTGTGTTGATACCTTACTTTAATTGTACCATCAACAGCTTCTTTCCCTCCATTAATTTCCTCTATTGGGTTTGTCTTAGAATTTATATAATTTTTCAAAGTGGCTTAACTTGACAAAATATGACGAAGTTGTCTGTTCTCAAGCTTCTATGTTCTTTTTGCAACAACGGTGGAATTAGTTGTCTGAAAGGAAATAAATGTGGACTTCTCCGCTCCTAGCGATACTATTATCAATGTCGTGAGAAATTCTAATCCACATATATAAATTATCAGGTAAATGTAAAGCCTAACACATAAATTCAATAAAAGGAAAGAAGAATGGTAAAGAACATTGCTGTCACAATGACTGTACTCGAAATCCCCCTTGTTTTCTACTTCGTCTGCAAATTGTAACGTTTCACGTTGATAGTAAAAGCCTACTGCATCAATACATGCTTTCTACGATAAAACGTGTATTGCATTTCTAAGAAAAACCTTGAGATACGCAAGCTGACCTATATTTACTATTCCATTCATGTCATTGTATACACTAAGTTAACATAAACGAAAAGACAGATGAACTTAGGATAGAAAGAAAGGGAGGGCTGAAAGCCGGAACGCATGCAACACTAACACGCGTCTCGCTATACAATTACTGCCATCACGCGTGTAAGGCCACATGCACTAACTTTTTTTCAAATCGACAGTGATAAAAAACACTACCCATACGAGAGTTAGGTTTAAAAACTTACAAAACGCTTATTAGGAAACATGACATTCTACTGTTTTATGTCTAAAATCCTGACATTAGTCTGACAGTACAGCAGGACAGGTGGCGGTTCTAAAGAAAAAAAAAAAATAAAAAAACAACTACACGACTATCCTAGAAAATACATATTTTGAACGCAGCCACTTAGCTCCCTTAAATTTGTATATTTGGGTTCCTTAGGACTTGCTGACAAAGAATATGTTAAGTGTTACGCAAATAGTCTAGGAATTAACAAATTATAGCCAAAAGAAATAGTGAGGGTGTCAGACAACACCAAAATCAGAATCGCTCAGTGGCAGATTTTGAAACCACCATTGTACGGGAAATAGGTCCCCATGTTAAATCCTATTTGATTGGAGCGCAGTAAATGTAAGGCGAAACTCGATTAGTCGAACTACCAATACTAATTTTGTTGTTGTTAGGGGAAACAGTAGTAGAGGTACTTTTTTGAAAAGCTGTGTAAACATGGCACGATTGGTTAGACCCGCCAATATAGGCAATTAGAAGCGTCAGTTCAGCACCACATTTTCAAATAAACTTTCTAAAGCAACAGTGCGTTGAGATTCAGCTTATATTTTTCTAAATAAAAGCCTGAGACAGCGGCAGGTCGGATTTTGTGCCATATTCATTGCCAGTCAACGTAATTGTGTATTATTTCCATAAATTGTGGTAAGCTTGAAATATTTGATATCTTGTTAATGAAAATTGAATGTAAATTGATAATTTATGTCTGTATATGTGTGTAGTTCAGTAGCAAACATGAGGCAAAGCCTAGATATTGCTCCAACCTGAACAGAACGTGTCTGAGAAAAGTAAAATTGCATGGAATTGCCTAACAGTACACTGACACCTATCTTATTGACTAGAAGGAACTAATGCTGGATTGCAGAGGCGTAGTAACCATTAGGGAGGAGTATACTGGTGTAAATTGTTTCAGATGAAGATAGCAGTTGGCCTACCGCTCTGAACTCAGTGTTTGTTATGTATTGTGTTCAGTCTGGAAATAGATTATAAATTAGTTCTGAAATAGGAGGTACAACCTTCTTGTTTCAGGGACCGTGGTCCTAAAGTTATTGAGCAGCACCTGGTCTGAGCTTTGCTGAATCTAGAGGCTGACAGCATACTCCTGGGTCTAGATAGTGACCAGTGAGGTGTCTCCAGAACACAGGGAAGCTATCAAGCAGAGGAGTCTTTTCCTGCCGCCATCACGAAAGATAAGCTTCTGTGGCCAGAAGAGCTCAACATTATGTGTCCCCCTATAAAATTGACATTATAATAAAACAGAGGGAATATACATTGTGTAAATTGATAGGAACTGTGAACTTTTCACCATACTATTTCCAAGATAAACAAACACTTGAAGTCATGATGACAAATAACAACATAGCTAGAAAACCAACACCAGTATTACCTCATAGTACTACTACACAACTGACACACATAGGATAATATTAATAAAATATGTCACTACAAGGTTCATATTTATAAATTATGTACATATAAATTGTGATTACATTTGATTGTGATTCCTGGTTCACTTTGTAGTTGAATCAGGATATATATTAGTGAAAGTAATTAATACATATATATTTGAAACTTTACCATAGACTCATTTAAGATAGTCTTATAGAGTGTTAAATGTGTGTGAGTGTCACAGTGTTGTCAAGTGTTGTGGAATAAATTAAATTGTTTATCTGTCTGTTGTTGTTGTGACTTACACTTCATCATATACATACCCTAGACATTCAACGTAGTCATCACAATATTCAAGAATAATTCTGACTGAGGTATAAATGTGGTAGCAAGTAAGGTTATCTGTAAAACACTACACCTATTAGATACAGATACCTTCACAGCTGATCTCAGTCAGTACACTAAGTCCCCTATAAATATTTATATCATCCCACTTTACCACAATCAACTCTTTTGTTGTTGTTGTTGTTTTCGTCTACTATGTTGCTGTAATACCCTGTTCAACCTGAAAGTTGGTTATAATTGGGGTATATTGTGTGTTAGGTTCTTCGGTGCCAGTCGTCTGTTAGTCCTGAAAAGGACTGGTCCTGAAAAGGACCACTAGCTGGTTGTCTGGTTTCCTCTTCGTTGCTTGTCGGTCGTGGCGTGTTCATGGTGTTTATTTCCTGCCTTCCGATCTGTCTTGTGTCGTTTTGTTAGTTTTTGCTTTCCTAGTTTCAGTTTCTCTTGTCTTCCTGCTTTCCTGTATCTGTAGTAGTGCGTTTTCTATTATTGCTGGTAGAAGTTTTTCAAGTGTTTCTTCGATGACTTCTTCATCTGATTGTTCGTCTGATTTTGTCGCTCTTGTGTTTGATGTCATTTCCTCAATGGCTCTTCGCTCTGTTTCGATTCTCTTGGGGATTTTGGAGTTTTCTTCCGTCAGTTCTGTCAGCCTCTTTACATCTGCTTCTATTTGCTGCTTAATGCTTTTCATGTCTTTCATCATTTCTCTGATGTTCTGAATATCTATTACGTCTTCACCGTTGTTCTTTTCGTCTTCGGGAGCCTGCTTGCTTCTTTTTTCGACCTGGAGTTTTATTTTCAATTGTTTGACTTCAGCGGTCAGCTGGTGTAACTGTCGTCTGTCAATCGTGCGTTGTTTTTCTGCAACATCCGCAGCCACTCTGTGTTTTTCCTCCTTGAAGGGGATGTTTTTGGAGACCGCTTCCTTCAGGATGCTCTTTGTTTTCTGGAACATCGGGCAGCCTCGGTATCTAGCCCCGTGGTTTCCGAGGCAGTTTGCACAGGTTCGGTTTGAGTTTATTGCTTTGTAGTTGGGGTTCTCCTTCGCCTTGGGGCAGTCGCGATATAGGTGGCCACCCGCACAATATCGAAAGACTGCATCTCCCCTACACGTTTTCTTTGTGTGCGAGAATTGCTGGCAGTTGGAGCACTGTATCACCGGAGGGATATATGCCTTGTCCTCTTTGATGTCTCTTTGAATGTCAGTCTTTCAGGTCTTGTCACTCCTTCAATAGTTACTACCACCAGATTGGTATCTTTTCCATTCCATGTCCTTAGCCTCTCGACCTGTATGATCTGGGCACCTGTGTTTTCAGTCTGTAGGCAGCTCTGGACTTCGCTAGCGGACCATCTTGTGTCCACCCCTCTGTTACGGTAGTTTAATTGGCATTGTCTGCTAGAGGTTAGCAGCATGCGATTTTAGGGGTTACAACGTTTAATGTAATGTAAAAAAATATTATTAGCCTATTGAACGCTGTGAAGTTTCAGCGTTGGTAGTCACGCACCGTGACCAAGAGACGGGACCCTTCCTTGAATAACCGTCGAACTGAGAAGACGTGTCCTTGTAGTCTTATAGTGTCGGGCATGGAGTGCCACACAGTTATATTGTATTTTATTATGGACATGGGTCAGTCCACTGTTATGATGAAGATGGATGAATGTTACAGGTTAGTAATTGACTAAACCTAGTCGAGATGAATTAACAGTCTGTTTTAGTTATATTAGTGCCAGACGCATAATCTCACTGTCGGTCGTTGGGATCACCAACCACGCGTGCATATAGTTATGTCGTTCTGCCTACAGTAATTCAGATTTACGGGACAAAGGACTGATATGCAAAGATAGCTAATTCAATATAGGATTCTAAATTATATATGTGATGTATTCATGATCAACGTATGATGTCTGAAAATGTGTAATAAATTGTTTGTACTCAAAAGGGACTTATCACATTCATTGAGGTTGACTAGTTCCAACAGTTGTGATAGTCACAAGATTATACACCCATCTTCGCATAATACACCATCAAGCACGATACAGAAATAAAATGAATGAATTGATGCACTGGCCAGTGGAAGTGGAAGCTTCCTTCAGTCAATGAAAATCTTCAACGGTCACACATTTAAACAGAGGAGGTTTTGCAACAGTGGTGACATTATATATATATATATAAGAAGAAGAAACACAACAGCCCCCTCCTCGCAACAGTGGTTGGCCATTGTTTGGGGACGAAAGAACAAAAAAAAAGGAAAAAATTTTTTTCATTGAACTCCGAAGGAATTGTTTACTTTCAATGAACAATCACGTGATATGCTAAAACGTGACCTATGATGCACATGCATAGTTACACAAAGCTGACGTCATACTATTGTGCGTACGTGCCAACAGATCAAACGACAACCTTCAACGTGAACATAGTTTGATGAATTTGATCAAGAAATGGACAATCTTTAGATACCAACGAGGAGCAGACAATGTTAAGACATTTGTTTTAACCCGTTGATGAACTTGGCATCGCCGGAGCATTTAAAAGATAAGGTTAATTGTGACTATTGTCTGTCATAAACCACACACAGTACTAAGTCCTATTCGTCTGTACGGGCATGTCTATTCTATGTTTCATATATATATGTTATCTCTGTTTTCACCGTTTGTGTTGTTCCTAATTCGTGGGAATGGTTGGGCGGCGAATTGAAATCAATTCTATTGCTCTCTGGATGCCACGAACTGATTTCAATTGCTCTTAAGGCCGTTAGTTAATTGCATTTAACGAAGAATCCATCGACGACTTTCCGGTGATTTTGTCCGTTCGAATTTGCAATTAATTGACCTTACATGTTAGGTGTCTAGTCTAGTAATAACTGGGGTATTCTAGTGTATTTAGTTCTAATTTTTATTCATTTCTGTAGTTATGTTTGTAATCTATCGTGTTTTTCTGATCTGACTATCATTTCGTTTATATATTTGTATAACCGTTAATGAGTCCATGTATACGTCACTAATTTTTGTGTACGCAGATTAATTTTCTATTCAGTTCACTCTTTGATCTCTCACTTCCGGTTTATTCTACTTAGTTATAAATGCATTTTTTGTGAAAATGTCTTTGTCGTATTGTAATACTGTTCTGTAATCCTTGGTTAACAAATCGTGTTGTTTGTCTTCATCTCATCCATTTATAATTTAATATTAATACTATAATTTATTCATTAATAAGAGTGTAGATGAATATGATTAAATTTTTATGAATTATAAGGAGGAATTAGGGACATTGCACCAATTTGCAGTGGTGGTCCAAGAAATGGGCAATGCACTTTATAGCTCATGATTATGGCATAATATACAATGATTAATTATTATAAATTTATAACATATTAAGACATATTAAATGTTAATTAGTACACTTTCTCAGTACTACAGTGTGAACTTAGTAACTATTAAAGATTAAATAACCTAATTATTTAGGGATAATACCCATAATTATTGAATACTAATATTAAGTGCATGATCAAATTTCAGCATCTTAGATAAAGAAATATCATAACTATTTATGATAGATATTAGTGGGTACATATAATATTTTTACAAAATATTATAGATTTGTGGAACTTATAAATAACAGTACAAGAATATTGCAATTTCTTGTATTGATTATTCATTCGTTGAGTAATTACAAATATCTACATAGATTCTATTGGTGATTACTAGACATTAGTGATTGAATACTTAAATAAATTAACGTCAAGAATGCTTACCTTGGATCATTTCATTAAAATTGGAAAAGATTGTAATAAAAAGAGAGATGCACTCCTGGAATTTGCGGAACAACAACTTGCAAAATATAAGGCAGAGATGGAAGAACTTGAAAGAAAAGAGGCGGAAAAGAAAGCTATTGCTAAGGCAGAGATGGAAGAACTTGAAAGAAAAGAGGCGGAAAAGAAAGCTATTGCTAAGGCAGAGATGGAAGAACTTGAAAGAAAAAAGGCGGAAAAGAAAGAAGAATTAAGACAAGATGAAGAAAGAAAGGTGGCAAGAGATGAAATCCTACGGATTGAAGAAGAGAATAAATTGAAACGACAGGAAATCATACTGCAGCAAGAAATGGAATTGCAACGGCTTAAATTGGAAACAGCAAAACTTCAGTCGCAAGATGCTGCAGCAAGCCAAAATGATAATGCTCAATCTGGATCTTCATCCAACCGACTTAAGGGCAATTATTACTTTAAGCTACCGCCGTTCAAGTTACACGTTGACGATTTGTCATCATGGCTATCGCGCTTTGAGGATATATGCAAGGTCAATAACCTTGACAAAACTGCATGGGCACTTAAACTCAAGGAATTTCTGGATGGCGAACCTGCAAGTGCAGCACAAAATATTGATCCGACATTAGCCACAGACTATGAGGCCATTAAGACTTTGTTATTGCGTCGGTTCCACTTGAACGAAGAGGCATGTAGATTACGTTTCAAAAGTTTGTTGCCAGATAATAATAAAGACTTTACAGGTTTTATTGCTAACATACGCAATACTTTTAACAGATGGGTTGAACTGGCAGGTGTCAACAAATCTTACGACAAGTTAGTTGATTTGTTATTAAGGGATAAAGTGTTATCTTCTGTCAGCCCACCGTTCTCTGCCTATCTGCAAGAACGTAAACCAGATACTATTGATGAGTTGGAAAAAATTTCATTAAATTACTGCACTGCGCATCCGAATGCGAACATTTTTAGCTCGTTGATAAGAGAACCTCTTCCTGTAGCCTCCAATATGGCTTATCACAGTATTAACAAACCAGGAACACACAGTGTAGACAGAAGTAGGTTCAAAGGAAACTATGACATTAATTTTCATAAGGGACGTAATAGTTTTAACAATGACTTTAATAGAGGAAGACCACAAAATAGAAATTATTCACCTCAGTCCAGATACAACAATAATCCACGTAACTCAAGTTATAATCGGTCATATAACTATAATAATGGTAACAATTGGAACTACAACAATAATTATAGCTCGAGACATCGAGATAACAGTTACAATAGGGGACAACGGGATAATTCAAATGATTATTCTCGTCATCGTTCTCATTCTCGTAGATCGACAAATTATAATCATAATACGGGGGCAGCCGTTACTAATGCTACAACCCCTGGGGTTCAGAGTTCACCTACTAATAACAGAATACAGTCTTCGTCTACATGTTATGCAATGAATTATAATGTGGCAAATAGTTGCCCAGAATGTAATCTTATATTTCAGAAGGCAAAAGAGACGGTTCTGAACTGCGGACACATTCTCCCAGAAGTCAGTCTGGCAGTCAATGACGGAACAGGCTCGCTGATCTTCAACAGAGGAAAAGTTAATGGATCCATCGTCTCAGTTTTAAGAGATTCTGGATCGACAACGATCGGAATCCGTCAGTCACTTGTTCATCCTAATTGTGCAACTGGAGAACATGTCAGGTGCATGACTTTTGGAGGAACAATAGAATGTTATCCAACTGCTATTATACATATTAATACACCTTTTTTCACAGGCAACGTTAAAGCATGCATGTTAAGGAACCCAATTGCCGACCTTATGGTGGGATGCATACATGGAAGTAAGGATTGCACACCTGAAGAGATTATTGAATGGGAAAAAAATAATCTATGCATCGGAAATGCAGTAATAACCAGAGCACAGACGAAACAATTAGAGACTATGGACACTGAAAAAAGGGAAACAGACAAACATGAAAATATTGAGGTTCATTCTTCGATTGACCGAGCATCCTTTGCTGCAAAACAGAAGGAAGACAGATCATTAAAAAATTTTTTTGGACTGGTCAACAAAGTTGACAATCTTGCTATGAACAATAATAATAATCATTGTTTTATTATTAAAAATGACATATTATTAAGATGTTTTATGGATAAAACTCAAGTAAGACAACAGGTCATGGTACCTTTTGCTTTTAGACGGTACATACTTCAACACGCACATTATTCTAAGTGCGCAGGTCACATGGGATATACTCGGACACGTTCTCGAGTATTATCTTCTTTTTTTGGCCGGGAGTATCACGAGATATTTCACAGTACGTACGCTCCTGTACGATATGCCAGGAAGTGACAGCACGACGAGCCTTTCACACGGCGCCTATTCAGGCTTGTGACATATCTGTGAGACCCTTTGACAAGATGGCCATTGATATTATTGGCCCACTTTTACCATCAGCCAGAGGACATAGATTTGTTCTCACTTGCATCGATTTATGCACACGATGGCCAGAAGCCATCCCATTGAAAACCACCACCACCATAGATGTAGCTGATGCACTACACCTGATCTTTTCTAGAGTAGGTTTTCCTAGGAAGCTTTTATCAGATCATGGATCTCAATTTATATCTGAGACTATGACAGAAGTAATGAAGACTTGGAATATAGATAGAAATCTCAGCAGCATTTATCAGCCAATGAGTAATGGTGCAGTAGAAAGACTTAACCGCACACTCAAACAAATGTTACATAAAGTTACAGTAAACCATCCACAGGACTGGGACAGAGTACTCCCAGCCGTGTTATTCGCTTATCGAGAGGTGCCACATGAACAAACTGGCTTCTCTCCATTTCAATTAGTCTTTGGCGCTCCACCAAGAGGTCCTATGGGACTAATAAAAGACTTATTGATTGACTCCGAGATGACTCAGGATACCCAGTCATCCTATGAGTATGTAATTAGTCTCCGGAATAACATTATTGATGCCTGCAAAACGGCAACAGCTTCATCTGAGGCTGCTAAAGCGAAAGCTAGAACTTTCCAAAACAGTAGTAGACGATTACGTCAATTATTTCCAGGAGATCAAGCTTATGTGTTATTGCCACATAACGATAATAAACTACTCATCTCGTGGAATGGTCCATACCAGGTTATCAATAAGATTTCTGATGTTGATTATGTCCTGGACATTAAGGGACATCACAAAACATCTCACATAAATATGCTCAAACACTTTCATACTCGTCCTGAACATCTACAAGCTATTTTTCATGAACTAGATGACACTTTCGTACCTACATGTCACTATTCTAATTTGTCTGTTATCCAGGAAGAAGAATCTTCTTTTCCTGAGGTACAGTTGGCATTACCTGTACCTGTAGTACAACCTACTGAATCTTGGCGGGACGTAACCATTTCTTTGTCGGTTACACCGCAACAGCATCAACAGCTTGCTGAACTTCTACAATCTTATCCAGATGTGTTGACCGACGTTCCAGGTCGCACATCAGTCATTAGTCATGACATCACTCTTAACGATGATACTCCAATTCGGGTACATCCATATTCTGCTCCTCTACACTTTCTTACTAAAAGTACTAAGGAACTTGAACAGATGTTATCTTTAGGAATTATTGGAACTAGTAATTCCCCATTTTCTTCTCCATTAGTTATTGTCCGAAAGAAGGACAATAACATTAGATTATGCGTCGACTATAGAAAATTAAATGCACAAACTATAGTTGATAGCGAACCACATCCACTTCTCGACGACTTACTGCCACGTCTATCTACCGCAACTATATTCACTAAGATAGACTTAACTAAAGGTTATTGGCAGATACCACTAACCGAAAAAGCTAAATACTATACAGCGTTCTCCACTCCGCAAGGTCTATACCAGTGGAATGTTATGCCTTTTGGGCTTGTTAACGCTCCAGCTACCTTTGTTCGCATGATGCGACACATTTTTTCAGGTAGACCAGACATCATTACATACATAGACGACATATGCTTATTTAGTTCATCATTTTTCGGGTCTTGAATACGTTTTGGACACATTAAGAATGAATAATTTAACTGCTAAACCCACAAAATTACAAGTAGAGTTTCATGAAATAACTTTTTTGGGACACATCATTGGAGCAGGATATATCCAAACACTACCTAGTACGGTTTCTAAAATTTTGAACGTTTCCGTTCCTCAAACGAAGAAACAGGTTAGAAGCTTGTTAGGTCTAGTCCAATATTACAGCAGATTCGTACCTAACTTGTCATCTATCACGGCTGTTTTATCATCTTTATTAAAAAAGGACATGCCAGTGAACGTGACATGGACTGGTGAGTGTAATAAAGTATTCCTTAATATTATTGATATTTTTTCAAACCCACCAATTTTGAGACTACCTGATGCTTCCAAAAAGTTTATTCTCCGCACAGATGCGAGTAATTACGGAATTGGCGCATGTTTGCTCCAAAATAATGACGACATCCTCCATCCATCCTTGTATGTCTCACGGAAACTGAAACCGCCAGAGGTGAAATACTCCACTGTCGACCGCGAATTGTTGGCAGTGGTATGGGCGATAACAAAATTGGAGAAATTTCTGCTGGGAGCCCCATTCGTGGTCCAGACAGATCAGAAAGCCGTAGCATCACTACGACGGGCGAATCATAAAAGTCCAAAGCTCACCAGATTCGCTATTCTCCTTCAGCCTTTTGATTTCTCCATCGAGTACATTACAGGATCAGAGAACGTCTTGGCAGATACTCTCTCTAGAAACCCGTCTGATGTCGAGTCATGAACAATAGTAACGTCGCAGATACTTACCCAAAAGACATAGCACTATCGTTGCTTTTCGACATAGAAAGGAACCATTGCCTACAATACACGTATCTGCTCACTAAAGACATGCTATATACGAAATGAACGAAATCAAGTGACACTATGTTCGTATTTACGCCAGGACTTTGCTTGGTGTCCATTCATGATAAAACTATTTGAAACAATTTCGTGAATCAAGTGAAAATAATTGAAATGCTATCGAACTAATTCAGTATGTGAAATGAACTATTGTCAAGAACGTCGATACTTATGAATTGGAACACTTAAACATTTTTTCTAATCGGAATTCACAAGGATCAAACCTACGGATGGATCATCATATCCAACGTTAATTAATTTTAATTAAGTCGTTGAAATAATGGAAATTAAAATGAAATGTGAGATAAATATGAAAAAAATGAAATGAAATTTGGAAAAAAATGAAAGAAAGAAAAAAATAAAAACTCACATGATTCTTAGATAATATTGTTGGATGTAACTATTATATTATATAGTTAATAATTATGTTGACACATTACATACTACATTATTATTTAAATTATTTAATTTAGATAGGTATTAACAACTTAACACTTGGGGAGCCGCGCTAGCGTAGTGGTTACAACACCGCTCTGGCGACCGGGTGATTCAGGATCAAACCCGGGCGACGGCATTTGAGGATTTTTCGTCGACCGGGAATTGGACTGGATTAACTCGAGACCTGGCGAGTACATTTGAAGGAGTGTCGTCGACCAGGGATTGGCGGCTCCTGAGCCGACCCAGCTCTAATGGGTACCTCCGAAATCGGCGAGTATCTGCCTGAATGGCGAGGGACACCTGTCTCTGTACAAGAAAAAGGGATACTCACGTAAAATCAATGTCAGGTTAGACATTAACAATAACCTGAGATTTCGCCTCGAGTATTAGCGGGCGGACGAAAAAAAAAAAAAAAAAAAAAAAAAAAAAACAACTTAACACTAAACTTAATTAATGTCCAACACACATAACTAAGTTAAATTTATACATTATTTTCTTTCTCTACTTTATTTCTCATTTATTTATTTATTTCTCTCTTTAACATCTTCTTTCATTTTTCTTGCATTAGATTTTCAACAACTTTATTCTTATTACACACTCAGTATAATTAATTAGTTTAATTTTAATTCTTTATATTAGTCTTGACGTGACGGTTCATTGCGACATATTAATTATATATCAACATTAGACATTCTCTTTTAGTTCATATAAAATTTATGTATAACATTTATGTATAATATGATCATTAATATATTAGATGACTGTTAGTTAGTCGACATGACCACGACACTGTTCTAGACAAAACATCGTAGGCCATATGTCGCATTTTTGTTAAATTTTTGATATTATTCATTCAGATAGGTTTTTGAAAAGAAAAAAAAATCTATCGAATAGATTTGTTTTCCCCCGTGGACAGGGAATTGTTACGGTAGTTTAATTGGCATTGTCTGCTAGAGGTTAGCAGCATGCGATTTTAGGGGTTACAATGTTTAATGTAATGTAAAAAATATTATTAGCCTATTGAACGCTGTGACGTTTCAGCGTTGGTAGTCACGCACCGTGACCAAGAGACTGGACCCTTTCTTGAATGACCGTCGAACTGAGAAGACGTGTCCTTGTAGTCTTATAGTGTCGGGCATGGAGTGCCACACAGTTATATTGTATTTTATTATGGACATGGGTCAGTTCACTGTTATGATGAAGAAGGATGAATGTTACAGGTTAGTAATTGACTAAACCTAGTCGAGATGAATTAACAGTCCGTTTTATTTATATTAGTGCCAGACGCATAATCTCACTGTCGGTCGTTGGGATCACCAACCACGCGTGCATATAGTTATGTCGTTCTGTCTACAGTAATTCAGATTTACGGGACAAAGGACTGATATGCAAAGATAGCTATTTCAATATAGGATTCTAAATTATATATGTGATGTATTCATGATCAACGTATGATGTCTGAAAATGTGTAATAAATTGTTTGGACTCAAAAGGGACTTATCACATTCATTGAGGTTGACTAGTTCCAACAGTTGTGATAGTCACAAGATTATACACCCATCTTCGCGTAATACACCAAGCACGATACAGAAATAAAATGAATGAATTGATGCACTGGCCAATGGAAGTGGAAGCTTCCTTCAGTCAATGAAAATCTTCAACGGTCACACATTTAAACAGAGGAGGTTTTGCAACAGTGGTGACATTATATATATATAAGAAGAAGAAACCCAACAACCCCCTCCTCGCAACACCCTCTTAGCACCAACTTCTTTGTTTCTTGCTGGTCTCCATCACTACTTTTATCTGGTGAGGCAGCATGAATTCTTTCGGACCGGCCTCCAGTTCTGTCATCAGTGAGGTTTTCTTATCCGTGCTGTTGAGCGAAAGCACGACTCCCTTTTCGTGCCTCCGTACCTTAGAGATGCTTCTCCTGCCAGTTATTGTCTCTAGGATGCTGATCACTTTGTCATCTGGTAGGGCCCTGAGTGAAGCCTCACCTCCAGACATCTGTGTGATCTTAACCATCCTCTCTTGTAGTGCCTTGTGACAACCGGTATTGCTTGGTTTGTGCAGGTGACGCGCTCTGCTTTCCGTCTGCGTTAGAGTGTGTGGTATGTAGGACGGTCTCACGTTCTGTTTTGTTGACTCCTGATCACTTTCTGCAGTTGTCTGATTGCTACACACTGGAGCCTCTACTATGACGTCTTGCTTTAGTGATGTTTTTATCGTCTTTTGAGTTTGGAGCAGCTTCCCTGGGGCAGCCACAGCTGTCAACTCGGCATCGTGTGGTGGTGTCATTGGTGTCTGGTGCAGCCTCACTGTGGTTGACAGGGTTTCTGCTGACGATTCGGGTACTTGTGGTGGTGGTCCCTGGGTTTTAGACTCCTGTTTTCTTTTTAGCATCTGTTTTATCGGTTCTAACGCTTTCATCTGGTCTTCTTCTGACATCTGTTCTATCTGCTCTAGCGCACTCATCATGTAGTCATATTCTGGGTCTTCATCATCACGGTCAGAACTGCTTGCACCTGCTTTCTCCTCTTCCTCGCAAGGAGTCTGGCCCCTCCGGCTTTCACCCGTGTCGATACACGTCGCAGCTAGCTCCGTCATCGTGTCAAGAGTTGGAAAAATTTCGGTCCCGGCACGAGTACTTGGGGCAGTTTTGCTTTCTGGCTGTCTGTCTTTGTTGTTTGTGTTATTCCCCTGGCTGTTCTGCGCTGGTGGGCTGGTATAAACCTTTCTCTTTTTAGCGTGTGGTTTATTTCGGCCCATTTTGACTACTGCGATCGCTGTGTACGTCCTGAAAAGGACGCTGGTTATAGTGGGGTTGAATTGACGTCAGTCTTGGTATCGGGTTGTCTTCGTATGTATCGCTCGTGTGCTGTGGCTGTTATCGTTCATTGCTATCAACTCTTTCTGATCATTCCTTCTTTTTATATGAATTTTATTCGTTAGCCACCAAAAACAAATATCGCTTCCTTTATGTAGCCAGTACACAGCGCTAGAAAATGATAGAGAGAGGCACTCGCGTCCGCTCTGTTTAAACGTATCACGAACCAAGAATTTGTCTTGCGTATTTTTTTCTCACGACGCGACAATTAATGAACTGAATGAACTGCAATCTGAGCTCAGCACCAGATAAGTCAAATCTTTGCTTCTTTTGCTTAGTTAGAAGTATGAAATAAAGTATAAGCATTACTTGACGAAAATAGATCTGTAATGATCATTTCTCTTCTATATTACCCAGAAAACTGATGGTTACCGAGACCCTGTCAGGGGGTACAGGAGGTCAAAAATGTCATTATAATCTGAGGGCGTTATTTGTCTTTTCAACTCTCATTCTCTCACGACAGTACAGTGGAGTTTTCCAGAAGTTACGTGGCGTGTTATGACGTCATCGCTCTGACGGCTAGTGGAATACGTGCTTGTGTATTTTTTTGTTTTCTAGACGTTTCTAAGGTATTAAGTAGGCTTAGGGTATAAACATGTGCCTTTTCTAATACGGTGAATATCGATAGACTTAACCCACATAAACAAAAGCTGTATGGGATACTCAATAAATTTTAAGAGTGTAAAGAGGTCCTGAGGTAAAACAGTTTGAGAAACGTTAACCTAGACGATATAAACAAAATATATAAAATAAAAGCATGCAAAAAAGTAGTTTTGAGTTGGAAAGAAGTTTAAAGGCGCCAAAGCAGTTACCATAACGTATGCAAGGATTTTTTACTAACAAGCTTCCTGTGCTCTTGTAGAGAAGATTTATGTCGTAAGTCTTTTTTTTAATATTCATTATAATTTTTCTTGTCCCTCCTTACGGAGCATAGAGCAACTACTACAGCTGACTCTCTCACTGGAAGCATACCCCAAGTATTCACATATTCGCGAAGTAATGGTTTCTGTAGCAATTTATTTCACTTAATGAGGTTGCATGTGCAATCTCATATTAGTTGCCTTGTACGACATGCATGAGGGAGCAATATTCCTATTCTTTCTTTGTCTCACCAGAAACCTCCAGTAAATGAAATTTACTGGATATTAGCTTTACTTGACGAGAGTTTACCACTTTGTTCCATACTTTCTGAAATCGTCACGTACATTATAAAAGTCGTGATGTTATTTTCTTCTTCGTAAATATTTTTGGTGAGGCATTTTCAATTACTTGCTTGTATTTAGAAGTCGTTACAATGTGTGACTGGGTATTGTAATGATAGACACACATGAACAAACATAGATTAAAACACATAACTAAAATCATAAGCATGCATAAGATAACCTAGGTAGGGTGTCACTAATACATATAACAAGAATGAAACGCGAACGTTGACGAAACGCGAGCGTTTCATAAACGTTTTCATACAGTGAAACGAAACGCGAGCGTTTCATAAACGGTTTCATACAGTGAAACGAAACGCGAGCTAACGAAACGCAAACGTTTAATGAAAAATTAAACGAAACGCAAACGTTTCATACAGTGGGAAAAATATAGCAAGAACGAAACATAAACGTTTGCTAAACGAAACGCCGACATTCAGCTGATGACGGAAAACTAAACGCAAACTTTTTAAAACGTAACACAAACGTTCAAATACGAACCAAATACGATTTTTTGTTTTTCTGATCTATTTTTTCTGCTATAAAAGGCAAAGGTTTCAATAATCAAAAAATAGGATGCAGCCAGAAGATGTAGTGCTCACAAGACATACGCCATGGCGGGCGGTCTGCCCAGCCTGTATACAGCTGTATTATAAGTGTTCAAACCTGATACAAGTGTTAGAAAAGTGCAAGATAAATAAATTAATGTAGGAATATGAGATTACGGACAAGACCGGCGAACGCATCGCTATACAGAGAGAAAGTATCTGTGTGTCAAGTGCCAGAAATCTTATACATAATGTTAGTTGTGATCCAGACAGAGCATCAGGTCAATTAATTCGCACTAAATGTTTTTGCAGAGCAGTTTGTATAATATGTTGAGATTCGCGTTGAAGATTTTATTCTACAGAGAGGTTTTAGTCTGCCGCCAACATTTCCTGAAGTTAGCAGAACTCATGTTAGTGCCTTGAAGACTCTGCTTGTTGCAGCATACCTTCATGTATTATATATATATCGATGATATTTTTGAAGAGAACCACGTTGAATATTTGTTTCACGCAACTGAATACTGTCATAGCTTAGTGTTAGCTGATGTCTAACGTAGGCACTTTATTGAAGAAATTGCGTAAATTGTGAATTTCACACGGACAAGCACGTTTTCAACATGTCTCTGAATCTGACTAGAAGAAGTTGACTCGCCGGAGTATAGACTTATGAATGCCTTATCATCATTAGAACCTATATATACATTTGTCTGGGAAAACAGTCAGTCTTTTCTTGCGGTAGCAAGCCTATAGATATCTGATATAACAGATAGTTGATTGTGCAGAACAGTTTTTCCTATTTTAAAACAAAAACTATAAACTCGATAACTATTGACTAAAGACGAAGTATCTAACGTACTTTGTTAATATTTTTTGTAAAATCGTGTCGTATGTCCGATAATGTGCAGATCGCTTTTAAGTTTTAGAGAAGCCCTAGCGTGAACATAGAGCAGAAACATTTATAGCTACAGAATTGTGAAAGAAGTGATCTTAATTTTTATAAGAACTCACTGAGAGTATTGCTTCGTTAAGAGACATTTTTATTCTTGTGTTGAATATCTGTTATGAAAAACACTGGCGCCTAGAGAATGTGAAGTTCTAGTAGATGGTCATGCCATCATACAAGAAGCATTAAATAATGCTTAAGAAGCAGGAATTATAGAAACACAAGCAAACAAAGAAGAAATGTTTGATGATGTCGCCTTTGAATATAACGCTAATTACGAAGGTGAAATTTATCGACACGAGTACATTGTAGTTCATTTTTATCATAGTGAAGAAAGAGAAGAACAACCAGTTGAGGTCCCACATTGGGAAGTGTTAAGAGCTATTATCTTTGAGCATATCAATGACACTGATGAACAGTTCGAACATTTAATAGACATTTTAGGTTTTAAAGAAGGAAATTAAACCAGTAGAGTGTATACTCGTTATTCTACATATACTGATCCTTATTGAGCTGTCGTGAACTATTTTATTGAAGTTTGAATTCTCAAAGTTGAACAGTCATTAAATGTTAACACAATCTGAAGACCTCTGTAAAATACGATGGCCACCAGATGTAAAAGTCTGTTTGACAGTAAAATTGGATTGCACGGAGACTGGAGATGTATACGGTTGCTCAGTGTAAATGTACTGATGTAACGTACTGTTTTCTGCGTTATGAATGGTAGTACGTTGAGCGTGTCATGTTGTCCTGAACAGTACCAAGTAGTAGCAAGGAATCTAGGTCACTAGCGTGAGGTGTCGCCAGGGTTTAGTAGACCCATACATATTGTCAGTATTCCTGCAGATTCAGACGTGTAATACTTGTATGACAATGTGGTTGATGGTGTAAGTGTGTAGATAACAGTGCTGATAACACGAAGGCCGTATAGGCTCTTGGACGTCTTCACATTAACTCACACAACCACAAGTAGAAGTCAGTGAAGTAGGGAATGCTGCTGACGTTTACAATGTTTATTTGTGACGTACGATAATACGATGATGATGGACGAAACAGTCAATAGTATACAATCGGGTACATAATATGTGTAGTTACAAAGGTCAGCTTCAGACATCACATCCCAGACATATAACAATGTCTTGTAACAATGTTTACTGTTTATGCAATAGCTCTAATTCCTGACTGAGCCCCGTCAGGTAAGCCCTAGCAAATATATTGCGTAGTACGGGCGATATCATCTATATAAGCAAAGTCAATGCCATTGTCCTACAATTAGCAAAAAGACTTCAGACTGGCCTCACATGCCAGATACTTCATTCTGGTGAAGAATAGATATGGTGACAACGAAATCAGGCCGCAGGTCGCGGGCCTCGATAATCAGGTCACTCTCAGTTTACACAGGTTCCTGAGATTAAATATCCATTTTCTGCCAAATCATACTCCGCCTGCATTGCGGATCCATAAAGATGATTCCTAGGCTTATGTGTGTAACATGTCAACTTGACCTAGTCTTGTAGATATGAAGTCATACTGGAGTGCAGTATAATAACTTCTTGTGAGCTTCGCTCACTATGTCGCCATCAGCGATAAATGTACCTGTAAGATCTAAACGAGACGAAAAGATCGAATAGCGTTTTCAGTTACCTTTTTAAAGAATCCTGACACTCTTACGGTAACACAACACAGCCAGTACTGGCATAAAGAAAACACTCAGGGACGGAAGAATGCCAAACGGCCATTCCCAGAATTTCCAATCCCTATCGAAAACGTGGCAGAGAGGAATCTACGGATCGGGACATCCGTTCTAAGCCACAGGTACGCACTCTCTGAATATCGGTCTCCCGGCTTTTGCCGCTAAGACCCCGCGCATGCCCAAAGAGCATGGATCAGATCGAGGCAAACCCAGACCAGGCGTTTCCGACCAAACGGGTGATAAAATACACCGTATATGATCTTATAAATAGAATTAAGACATGTCAACTCTAAGACATGTCTAAGACAGGACAACATAAGACAGGAGAAGATAATCACCAGTCAAACTTGTCTCCGAAAGATAATAAACGTTTATCTCTCTTTGATTACATTAAACCAAACATACATTAGGTTGGTGTTTTTTTACCGTCGAAAATGACGGTAACATTACCACACCTCCCGGGGGGAAAAAAATGGCACTTTTTTTAAAAAAAAATACATCTATGAGCCCAGTACATTAAGCTCATAACGCATGAGTAATGCGCCGATGAAAGGATCACCAAAATTAACATCATAATGACAGATCCAATCGACGCACAGAAGAGCGTCTGGTGAGAAGAAAAAAATCTCACTAGATGGGAGAAACTATTTTCCCAAAGTAAATATCCGGGGAGGTGTTACCAACCAACTCAAAAGTGCAGGTAATGTTACAACAAATATTCATATCAATGTGTATAAATGTGACTGGCAATTTCCATTAAGAAATTATACCACCATCGAAATCTCACGACCTATAATGCATATATAAGCATAAATTCAAATGGTCAATCATTAACAACATTAACAACAATATCTGAAGACGTAGAGGACCAAGACGCTGCTCTTTCGGCGATGTCTTGTAAGCAAAATCATCAAGGAACATCAGTACGTCTATAGAAGTCATCGTTGATATACAGCGTTCCAACATATCACACCGGTTTGCTGAGAACAATACAAATAGTACATTTCTTAGAATGTTGTAATGTACCATAGTCGCATAATATATATCTAACTATAAATGTGGCCGCATTAATTTTTTCGACCTTTATTTCATATGAAACAAAGCCTTTCTCAGTTTTACCGCAGACGGTAACAGAGAAAGCAAGAAATCAATACATAACCATGAGTTTAAACAAAGTGACAACAAGTGTTACAGAAGCATGTTATAGTAAGAATAGATCATAACTTTAGATATGTAATAGTAGATCTAGACAAAAGAGCTAAGTAGCTTCATGTGGGCATCGAGACAATATGTCTGCCATCACATTATCCGAACCACGGATAGCTCGTACCGTGAAATGAAAAGGTTGAAGAGCAATAGCATATCGAGTGGATCTCGAACTCTTCAAATCCTTATTCTGCATAGCTGTGAGAGCTTTTTGGTCGGTTTCTACTACAAAATGCGCGCCGAGAAGGAATCTTTGGAGTTTAAGAATTGCCCAGACCATAGCTAGCAATTCTCGGTCTAGAACAGAATAATTCCTTTCTGCCGCATTCAGTTTTCTCGAGACATACATTACAGGATGCAGAGTCTCAGAATACTCTTGCATCAGTGCCGCCCCGATCCCTATTGCTGGGCGTCACTACGAAGGACAAACGTCCTATCGGCTGTAGGTAGTCTTAAAATAGGAGGAGACGAAAATAATGACTTAATCTGATCCAATGAAGATTGGCATTCTTGAGACCAACGCACCATATTAGGAGACCCTTTCTTCAATAGGGTTGAGAGTGGTGCCGTAATAGAGGAAAGATTCGAAATGAATCTTCCATAGAACTGTATAAGGCCCAAGAGACTACGGATCTGTTTTTTAGTCTTAGGAATAGTGATGTTCAGTATCTTAGAAGTGTTGTGGTCTTCTGTTTTCAAGAGACCATGACCAACACGATGACCAAGAAAAGAAATCTCACTAAACCCAACATAGCCTTTAGAGGGTTTAGCTGTCAAATTATGCTCACGTAGAGTAGACAACAGTTCATCTAATCCCAGATAGTGATCTTCCCAAGACTTGCTAAAAAGACAGATATCGTCTAAGTATGCAATCACATCAGACCGATATCCCAGTATTCGACGCATCATGCGTACAAATGTAGCTGGGGCATTCATAAGGCCAAAAGGCATAAAGTTCCATTGGAACAGACCCCTAGGTGTGGAGAAAGCAGTGAAAGGTTTGGCTCGTTCGGTTAAAGGAACTTGCCAGTATCCTTTAGACAAGTCCAGCTTTGTAAAGAAACGAGAATTGGAAAGTCTAGTAAGTAACTCATCCAACAGAGGCATAGGTTCTGCATCGAACTTCGTTACTTGATTTAGTTTACGGTAATCGACGCAAATGCGTATGTTATTGTCTTTCTTTCGGACAATAACCATAGACGACGAGTATGCCGAATTGGATGGTTCAATTATTCCTAACTTTATCATTTCATCCAACTCTTTCTCGACTTGAGTTTGGAAGTGGATAGGAATAGGATAAGGTCTGACCCTGATAGGAGTATGGTCAGTCAATACAATGTCATGTTCAATGACTGTAGTGTGTCCAGGAATGTCCGTGAGAACATCCTGAAATTCTTGTAACATGGAAGAGATTTGTGACTGTTCCATAGTTGATAAATTAGGTGAAATTGCAACATCCTTCCATGATTCCGTAGAATGAAGTGGAATCATCGGAAGAGGCAGATTAACATCAGAGAAAGTAGATTCCTCATCCTGTATGACAGACAGCGATGAGTAATGGCCACGAGCGACCGTAGCGTCGTCCGTCGCTTGAAAGATAGGTTGTAAGTACTCTGGACGTTCATAAAATTCTGTAAGCATATTTATGTGAAAAGTTTTATGCTTTCCGTCAATATCGACGACATAGTCGACATCAGAAATTTTAGATACAATCTCAAAAGGACCTTTCCAACCAATAAGAAGTCTATTTTCCCTGGTAGGAAGTAATACAAATGCTTTGTCTCCAGGACAAAGTTGACGTAGGCATCTATTTTTATTTGCAAACTGTCTTGCCTTTGCTTTAGCAAATTCAGATGCGGAAGTTGCTAATTTGCAAGCTTCAATGATTTTCTGCCTGAGAGCAATGACATACTCATAAGAAGATTGTGTGTCATCACTAATATCATCGGCAGCTATCAAATCGTGAAGCAAGGACATTGGGCCGCGCGGACGCGCGCCAAAGACGAGCTCGAAAGGAGAAAACCCGGTATGTTCATTAGGAACCTCTCTATAAGCAAAGAGAGCAGCGGGTAAGACTCTGTCCCAATCCTGAGGATGATCCTCAGTTATTTTCCCAAGTAAATTTTTGAGAGTTCTATTGAGACGTTCGACTAGTCCATTAGACATAGGATGATAAATACTACTCAGTGATCTCTTGATATTAAGAGTAGACATCACTTGCGACATAGTCTCAGATATCAGTTGGGTGCCATGGTCTGACAAGATTTCCCTAGGGAATCCCAACCGCGTAAATATCAGCAAAAGAGCGTCTGCAATATCGGCAGTCGAAATGCTCTTCAGAGGTATGGCCTCTGGCCATCGAGTACACATGTCAACACATGTAAGAATAAATTGATGTCCTCTGGCTGATTTTATTTTGAAAGGACCAATGATATCTATCGCCATTTTCTGAAATGGACGGATAGGAATGTCCGCAGCCTGGATAGGTGCTGCATGGCGAGGACCTTTCGACTTTACTTCTTGACAAACTCTACACGAGCGGCAATAAAGACGTATGTCTCTGTTGACGAATGGCCAAAAGAAAGCCGCAAGAACTCTCGACTTCGTACGTGAAAATCCCATATGACCAGCGCATTGGGAGTCGTGAGCATGTTGCAGTATTCTAACTCTCATGTCTTTCGGAACAAGAATTTGTGAATGTATAGACATGTCAGAGTGTTGTACCATACGCACTAGTACGCCATTCTTCATAGTGATCCAAGATTTGTGATTTGTGTTCTTATTTGGGTCACCTTTTTTTGCCAGAACGAAGAATTTTTTTAACGAAATGTCTTCCTGTTGACTTTTGATAAAAGAGTCACGTGAAATGACATCATGATCATCTTGATCACGTACCTCAACACCTTCGGTCGATGTAGTCTGAGGCATATTCTGAGCCTGAGCTCTCGTGACAACTGCATTAGCAGCTTCTAAGTTATGTTCTTCCCAAGCAATAATCTGCTGCGGGGTACACTCTTTAATGCCGTGTATACGCCCGACGATAAGATCCGCAATAGGATTCGGAAGCAGACACGCTTGGACCTCTCCCGTAAAGAAGGGAGTAGCTATACGAATGATAGCGGTAGAGTATTTTTCCACTGTGCCACCAAATGTTACACATTTGATCACTCTTCCAGTGGCACATGAAGGATCTACAAGAGATTGTCTAACCCCAATAGTGGTACATCCAGAATCAAAGAGGACTGAGACTGGATCACCATTCATTAGACCCCTATGTAGAATAAGAGATCCTCTCCCGTCATGCGCCGCTGCGGCAGGAAGAGCGGGCAGAGGATGACCGCAACTCAAGGTGGATATAGTAGTAGGTTCAAATAAAGTGGTGCACTGAGGGCATTGGGATGCTCTCCCAAAATCAAAGGCAGAACAAGAACTAGCACTAGCGCTAGCTTTACTATTGTTTTGTTCATTACTAACTCCTTGTGACTCTTGTTCAGCACAGTTAGTATGATGACATGATCTGTTATTATTATGCTGCCATCTACCTCGATTACTATTTCCTTTGGAATTATGGTAATTACCCCTATTGCGATTATTATTTTGGTTTGAACCGCAGTTTTCACAATTGTGATTGTGATTTACACCTTGATGAAAATATCTATCAGATTGATACTGCTGTCTTCCTAAAGAATTATGGCGAGGATAGTTTTTATTGCGGCTACCCCTTTTAAAGTTACCAAATTTGTTGGAACCATAATTATGAGGGCTATCAGATTGCCTCCAATTTCTAGAAGACGACCCTCTTTGGCATGAATCACTCTGATCCTGTAAAAAGTTACGCTTACTTTTCTTATCGAAGTTACGCTGAGTACCTTTAACTTTACCTCCGAAATTAGAATTGTATGGAGTCGCAGAAGCCACGGGTAAACCTTCTTTAATCTTACTATTGCTCATTGTTTGTTGTGGATGAGCAGTGACATATTGGCAACAATATTGTTCCATTTCTTTTAAGTCCTTAGGTTTACGTTCGTGTATAAAAGCAAGAAAAGACTCATTAACAGACGACATTACTTTGTCTCTAAGCAACAAGTCCATACGTGCCTCATAAGTATGTTCAGTCTTAGACAACTCTATCCATCTAGTGAAAGTAAGGCGTATCTTTCCTATAAAGTCCGAGAACTCTACACCAGATTCTGGTAGCATAGTCTTAAAACGAAGACGGTAATCATCTTCTTTAAGCTGATATCGTTTCAATAAGGCTGCTCTGACAACTTCATAATTAGTTCTATCATGTTCTTCTATTGCCTTTATAATATTTAATGGTTCACCTGTAAGTGAATTCAACAGTTGTCTAACATATTGTGCCTTATCTACATTATATGTTACACAATTAAGTTCTAGTCTATCTAGATAGAACGTTATGTCATCTTTTGCAGGATTAAAATGTGGAAGTTTGAACTTAAAATCATGAGTTTTTTTGCTCGAAGAAGTCGCTTGAGAACTCCCTATATTAGTCACTTTTAGTTTCTCTATCTCCAAAGCCATGAGTCTTTCTTCATGTTCTCTTTGTTGCTTTGATGTTTTTTCTCTTCAAGTTCTCTTTGATGTTTTTTCTCTTCAAATTCTCTGTCTTGCTGAATCTTCCTTTCTTCAGCTTCTCTTTGATGCTTTTTCTCTTCAGCTTCTCTGTTTAGCTGCGCTTGAATCATTTTCTCCTCAAATTCTCTGTCTAGCTGCGCTTGAATCCTTTTCTTTTCAAGCTGTGCTTGAATCTTTTTCTCCTCAGCCTTTTGTGCTTTGGCATATTGAGCAAGCGCAAACTCCTCCAATTTCTCCTCAGTTTTTCCAAGGGTCAATCCTTGCTGGATGAAGAAATCTAATGTAGACATCTTGTCTACAAATGTGCTTTCAATATATCTGAAATAGCAACACAAGTTATCCCAATCTCAGTGGGAGATGAGTCTTTTATAAAGACTAAGTACAATTACCTTATTTATAAAGTCAACAGTAATCAGCTCAGTATATAATTTGCATCATATAAATAAACGTACATGATCAAGTATACATGAAGACTGTATATATCACCAATCACAATAACTAAACAAAGACAAGCATCTTAACAAACGAAAACATTCGCAGAGGTCAAAAGAAAATACAGCTTAACTAAATCAAATGTTGTGAAAAATCACAATGATAACTGCGGAAAATTCACAATAATACAATGACAACACAGTGTATAAACAAAAGGGTGTAAAGCAATTAACAATAGAAAAGAGAAGGCAGACAAATACAAACCAAAACGAATCAAAACTAAAGTACGGAGAAAAAATAACGAAAACACCTGTGGTAGGGTTGGCGAGATGAATGATGATGATTATATTGTGATATTTGATCACTCTCTTTTCACACTCGCACCGACCCGAACAACAATAAAACTCTTGATTCTGAGGCAGAGGCTGTATTTATTTTTACAACTCTATCAGTGACACTTAAACACACGAAGCAAACATTAAACAAGTAGCAAAGAACATAACAAAACAAAACACCCAGCATGTGCCCGATTGCTAATTCTGGAGAAGCAAAAAAAGCATCGACTTGTTAAAATCATAATAGTTAAAAAATGATACTCTCACCTGTTAAACAGTCCTTCCACGTGCACTACCTGACACCATCAACTATCAAACACGCACACACTCATGCGTGTCGTCCAGTGCGACTAGTATGGTGCTGTGCATGAGGCTGGCAACCTCACCATGTAACACAGATTGCTACCGAAACCACTACTGCAAGAAAACACACTCAGCTATCACACACACACACACACTCATGCATGTTGTCCAATGCGACTAGTAAGGTGTTGTGCATGAGTCTGGCAACCTCACCGTGTAACATCGGTTGCTACCAAAACCACTACTGCAAGAGTACACACTCAGCTATCACACACTCATGCATGTCGTCCAGTGAGACTAGTATGGTGTTGTGCATGGGGCTGGCAATCTCACCATATAACACAGATTGCTACTGAAACCACTACTGCACGAGCATATGAATACTTCATGCAGAGGCAAACCACACTGGTGGCCCCATGCTCCCACAGGAGCGGAGAAGAGAAATATATATCTCCAAGTGAGCCCACGTGCTCTCACAAACCATTCTTCACATAACCATAATTAAATAATAAAATGGACATAAAATAATATTCTTCAACTACATGTACGTTAAATACTCTCAGTAATAAGAGTAAACCACCACCTCGAACTGATCCATCTCAATATTCGTCACTGCCCTCTGAACATGTTTTTAAGTGGCGACTGGTGCGCCTGGTAACAAGCGTGTCGTATACGACCCCTGATGAGACTGAGAACTCATCACATGAAACACATCGTTACCGTCACCGAAACAACCACAGCAATAGCATAAAAATGCTTATTGTGGGCCTGTAATGGACACCAGCTGCATTTGTGTTTCCATGCTCCGCCGGGAGCAAACATAGAAACACCTGTCTCAACGTGTCTTACGCCTTACGCACGCTCTCCAGAAATCTAAATACATATTCTCACTTCAAAGGAACCAATAAATATATACAGTAGAATAATCAATCATCGTGAAATACGCTCAATTACTTTTACATTAAATAAATAAAATATAATATTCTCGACTTAAACCAAACTGGAACTAAATACACAACGTGTCACATGGCGTAACATTTACCACGCGGGGCGTGTTATTCCGACTCGCTGGCGCCGCTTTTTATACAGTCCTCGCCACGTGGGTGCCATCTTGCTATTGTTAATCTTATCTAAATTCCAGTGAAATAGCATATATCTGCCTTTCTGATGAATGAAATAATCGTTCTTAAACTTTCACATCTATCTATCTATCTTTTTATCTCATTAAACATTAAAATAGCCACATCGATATCATTTCAGAATTATATAAAACTAATTCTAATTTAAATTAACTCACGTGCTCAAGGCATTTACAGCTTGGCTCTGTGTGTCTTACTTCGTCTGTTCTCTCTGGGCGGCTGTGGCAAAGTAGGCCCGCTTGCCGGTTCGCTATTTCTTTTATAAGCCCAGGTCGAATCACTCAATTTACTGCGCGCTAGGCGTTTTGATTCGGCCGCATACATAACACTCGCGATTTTTGCTCTACCAGGCATGAAAACACAGATATACACAACTATTTCTAGAGCAAAAACACAATTCTACACCACAACTTAATTTCTAGGCATTATTATGGCCTTTTCATCAATCTTGAAGACTTTTTACATCTCAGCATGCTTCGCGCACATCGAAAATATGTGGGCGATAAATCTGCCTAGAAACAGGTAGGGGGCGGGCGTCTCCTTTTCGGCCCCATCACACACCACTAACACATCTCGTCACAGCGAAGAAAAAAAATAAATAACTAGCAACAAAAGTCGCTTGCAATTTCTACTGTGAGAAATATGCACAATCCTAAAGAACGCTTACAGTACCCTCGGTTAAGTGGGATATTTACTGTAAGAAAAAAAATACACATTAACCCAACAAGTAAACAATGAACAAGTAAATAAATAAATGCATATAATAAATGTAACGAGGAAAGCTTATTTGCATACAAAATAAAGGCTAAGTTTATCACGTAAATCAAGGCCACTTATCTTTTAAGCGTAATCCTCTACAACTACAATGATACAGTTCATTGCAGTACACTCGTAAACACCAGTAGACGTTCCACCATTGAAGGTCACCGTAACTTGACAACGGGTGTAGTAGTCTCCCAAAGTGAAGCTGTCAAACCAAACTCGACTTCAGTTGAGAATGTTTGTAGACTGTAGTAGTAAACAACAGGTTGAACTGTTCTATGTTTACAATTCGAGCTTGCACGTAAACTTGTGACGTGAACTTTGACACTTATGTCCTTCGACGATTGTCACAGTGTTAACACCTTCGTCAGCAACTGTGGTCTATGTAGCACTATTGTAGCAGCTGTGGTTCATGTAGCAATTCTGCAACAGCTGTGGTCCATGTAGCGATTCTGTATCATCCATGATTGTATACGTCGATCAGCAGACGTTGACCTATTTCCTACTGTGTAGCTGACAACTAAACGTCAATTTTGTCTTCCAGATGTATAAATCCAGATGTGGGCAGAAAAATCCGTGTTGTTGACAAAAACCCACGAATCTGGTCCACCAGATGTAAAATACGATGGCCACCAGATGTAAAATTCTGTTTGACAGTAAAATTGGATTGCACGGAGACTGGAGATGTATAAGGTTGCTCAGTGTAAATGTACTGATGTAACGTACTGTTTTCTGCGTTATGAATGGTAGTACGTTGAACGTGTCATGTTGTCCTGAACAGTACCAAGTAGTAGCAAGGAATCTAGGTCACTAGCGTGGAGTGTCGCCAGGGTTTAGTAGACACATACATAATGTCAGTATTCCTGCAGATTCAGACGTGTAATACTTGTATGACAATGTGGTTGATGGTGTAAGTGTGTAGATAACAGTGCTGATAACACGAAGGCCGTATAGGCTCTTGGACGTCTTCACATTAACTCACACAACCACAAGTAGAAGTCAGTGAAGTAAGGAATGCTGCTGACGTTTACAATGTTTATTTGTGACGTACGATAATACGATGATGATGGACGAAACAGTCAGTGGTATACAATCGGGTACATAATATGTGTAGTTACAAAGGTCAGCTTCAGACATCACATCCCAGACATATAACAATGTCTTGTAACAATGTTTACTGTTTATGCAATAGCTCTAATCCCTGACTGAGCCCCGTCAGGTAAGCCCTAGCAAATATATTGCGTAGTACGGGCGATATCATCTATATAAACAAAGTCAATGCCATTGTCCTACAATTAGCAAAAAGACTTCAGACTGGCCTCACATGCCAGCTACTTCATTCTGGTGAAGAATAGATATGGTGATAACGAAATCAGGCCGCAGGTCGCGGGCCTCGATAATCAGGTCACTCTCAGTTTACACAGGCTCATGAGATTAAATGTCCATTTTCTGCCAAATTATACTCCGCCTGCATTGCGGATCCATAAAGATGATTCCTAGGCTTATTTGTGTAACAGGTCAACTAGACCTAGTCTTGTAGATATAAAGTCATACTGGAGTGCAGTATAATAACTTCTTGTGAGCTTCGCTCACTATGTCGCCATCAGCGATAAATGTACCTGTAAGATCTAAACGAGACGAAAAGATCGAATAATGTTTTCCGTTACCTTTTTAAAGAATCCTGACACTCTTACGGTAACACAACACAGCCAATACTGGCATAAAGAAAACACTCAGGGACGGAAGAATGCCAAACGGCCATTCCCAGAATTTCCAATCCCTATCGAAAACTTGGCAGAGAGGAATCTACGGATCGGGACATCCGTTCTAAGCCACAGGTACGCACTCTCTGAATATCGGTCTCCCGGCTTTTGCCGCTAAGACCCCGCGCATGCCCAAAGAGCATGGATCAGATCGAGGCAAACCCAGAACAGGCGTTTCCGACCAAACGGGTGATAAAATACACCGTATATGATCTTATAAATAGAATTAAGACATGTCAACTCTAAGACATATCTAAGACAGGACAACATAAGACAGGAGAAGATAATCACCAGTCAAACTTGTCACCGAAAGATAATAAACGTTTATCTCTCTTTGATTACATTAAACCAAACATACATTAGGTTGGTGTTTTTTTCACCGTCGAAAATGACGGTAACAACCTTGTTCCTAGATTTTGTGAAGTTCATGAGTTGAGAGTTCTGAATTGATATAATGTTATCTGAGAGCGTATAACCAAGAAGAAAGTTGAAGATTGAAACTGAAGCCACTAATCACGCCATATCGAGTGTGACGATATTCTAAATACAATATCTAAATTAGAATATAATATTAAAGTGCATAAAGTCTAAAATAAGATAGAACTAAAAATTTGGTAGAGAATTGGCGTCTTCAACCACGCCGCCAGTGTATTAGTTTTGATAACGCCTTATGGCCGAATAAAATGTACTCAATGTTCCTAAGTGACCTTGAGATTAAATGTAACACTTTTTCCAAGTTCAAACAAATATTTGCCTAGAAGACAAAGTATAAAGGAAAACGGGGGAAGAGAAGGATAGATGGCCCAATGCTAATTCGTTTCGCGTTGATTTCAAACTAAAAGCCAATACCAACGCAGTGGCAAGACTTGCCTTGAGCGATTTATAAAATACGATGTAAAAGTTAGAACATGTAGACAATTGGGTCACGAAAACAGGCTTAGCTCTTATTGAGAATGACGTAATTCTAACGTAATACGGATGATTCTCGTAAATAGGTTGAAAGTACATGGAAAAGAAGTGAACAGGTGGCAGTCTCTAGAAATAAACAACTAACATAGAAAAAAATATGGAATTCTGAACCAAGATACCTAGGGCCATAAACATTATATATTCGGGTGCCTTGGGACTTTCTGAGCAAGAATATGTTATCAGTTACACAAATAGTCCACTAAATGACCAAATTATAGCCATAATACTATAGAGGATCCGACAGACTGTCAGGAAAAGTCATGCTTGCTTAATTTTTTATGGCATAATTTTGAAAACAACTTTGGGGAAAGAAGGTACGGGGAATTGGATTGGATAGTATTTAAAGCAAGGCGAAATATTATTGGCTGACCTAAAAATACAAATATAGTTGGTAGTAGTAATGCATAGTGTCTTGAGATTTTTTTTTTAAAAAGTTCATTCAAAGTAAAGACATGCTTGGTCCGATTGGCCAAAGCCTTTTATATTATCAAAAACTTTAGGCTGCTCGCTGCCATGTTATTAAAATATTCTGAGGAGCAAGCAACGATGAGCAGACTTGTGCTTTTTTAAAAATACTAATAACAGAAAGCAGTCTGGACAGGGGCAGTGCTGAAAGTGTGCCATATTCTATTGCCTAGTCATCGTTTACTTGTTTATATTTCCTTGAATATGTGGTAAGATTGATTTTATTAACTTTTTAATTAAAAAGCGGTTGAGTGTAAGAAAAGGCCATGTAAAAAGATTGTAATTAGGTGGTTCCATGGCAGACTTAGGCATGGCTAGATGTTGATCCATCATATAATGGACTATCCAAGAAGTTTAGAACTACAGGACTATATATGATGGTCATACAGGAGCATTACACCTATCTTATTGCATGGAAAAGATTACTGCTGGTATGACAGAGGCGTAGCAGCCATTAGGGAAAAGAAAAGAAAACTGGTACAATTTGTTCCATCAAACTAGAGTGGAGAAGCTAGGTTGGTCAGAGAGAGCTGACCAAGTTCTTTTGTGTTGAATGTATTATTACATGTAAATTGGGAGGAATTAGTTTGATGTTAAGACAGAGACATAACTTTCATTTACAGGGGTTTCTGCTGGCACTTGTCTGGTGCTGGTAATTGCTGATTGAGAATTTCTGCACGATTTCGAAGAGTCTCTGGTACCTGCTTATAGTAAAGAAATTCAAGACCAGAGGAGACTGGTTAGTTTGGCCAAACCAACTACAACTGCTGTGATTCCAGGGTCAAGATAAGTCTTAATATCTGGCCTGGGACAACTTATCTGTGACTGTGAAAGATCTCCTGTGTATAAATAAACTTTCCTCCCAAAGAATAAAATAAACAATCATAGGTGAAACAAAAGAACTTTGGGATGAGGAAAATCCCCAACCTGCCTCCAAGTACCAGTTAGTTAAAATAGATTAATTAACACCAATTGAAAATTTTTGACAATGTACTTTGGACATATTGTCCTTTTTATGTAAATATCTATATATATATTTACATATATATATATATATATATATATATATATATATATATATATATATATATATATATATATATATATATATATATATATATATATATATATATATATATATATATATATATATATATATATATATCTATCTAATATGATTCTCATTGAGAGGTAGTCCTGACCAAAACAAATTTAGTCTCAGGACTAATAAAGATTAACAAAAGAAATTCTAACATATAAAATTTAACAACTGGAGTTAGTTGAGTTTATCCTAGTACTTAATATATATGTATGTGTATGTTTTTGTATTGAGGTTCTTTAACATCACTCTTACATTACCCTAGACACTAAACGTAGCTCTCAATCATACTAGGCCAAAATATAACTTTGAGTGAGATCGTAGGTGGTATCAGCAAGGTTCTCTGAAACACAGCTATCAATTGTCTACATCAGGGACCTTCACAGATTGACCTCACTCAAGTACAACTTTACCATACACCAACCTTCTTAAAATAAAAACCCACCACATCCAGCAATATGTTATACTAACCTTAAAGGCCAAGTAATTCCTGACAGTAAACCTGGGTTGAACACAAACAAGGAACCTTCCATCTCTGGGGCTTAACTAGCGTTACTTTGAACCAAAACGGAACTGAAGGATGACTGGACTTTCTGAAGGGACATTTTATGTGGAGACTTATGATATATAACATAGACTCCTTCAGTATCTCAGAAGAACAAATTCCATAAATATTGACATAAAAAATAATCTCATACATTACAAACACCGGACCCTGCCACAACGGTTGCGATCCACGATAATTTAATTGTCAACAAAATAGTATTAACAGATCAACCTAATAAACGATAGTGTTGTAAAAGAAAACTCCGCCTAGGCCGGTCCCAAGCCCGGCTAAAAAGGAGGAAAGCGGCCTGCATGGTGGCCGTAAGGAGGCAGCCCCTCCACCATGGAAAGGCACAACAGGCCAATCACCTGTTTGTTTTAAACTATGATTACGAGTAATATAAGACGAACTGGAACGGACTACGACTTATGGAACTTGGAACACAAGAAGCATAAATGGGAAGGAAGAGGAGCTGGTGCAAGAGATGAGGAAAGCAAAACTAGAAATCCTGGCTATTACGGAAACAAAGAAAAAAGGACAAGGAGTCATGGCTCTCGTTGGCAACACGCTGCTATACAGTGGTGTACCCACAGCTGAAAGAGCTAAAGGGGGCGTGGGTTGCATTGTGGCCAAAAACCAGAAAGATAGTATCAAGGGATGGAACTTTGTCTCGGAGCGCATTATGGTTGTAAAACTAAAAGAAGGAGAAACCATAGTCAACCTGGTCAGAGTGTATGGGCCAAATGAGGATGAGAGAGCAGAGGTCAAGGAGGAATTCGTCGAGCTGCTTCAAAGGACAGTGGATGCCTAGATGAAATTATCATGCTCGGAGATTTCAATGCCAGAGTTGAAAATGACCATGCTAGATGGGGTGGAGTTATCGGAAGGTATGGAGAAGATACTCTCAATGACAATGGAAAGCGACTCCTTAGATTCTGCAGTGAGCAGAATCTGATCATTACCAACACAAAGTTCCCCCATAAGCGCATACATGCATACTCTAGGTGTAAACCAACAAAAAATGAGAAGTCAGTGATCGACTATGCCATTGTTAGGAGGAGCTCATTCAAATATGTCCGGGATGCTAGAGACTGGAGGGGGCCAGAGATTGGAAGTGATCACTACCTGCTTACAATCAAAAGAACAACTGAAAGAGTTGCTCATCCTAGGAACTGCCCAGCCTCACGCAAGAAACCAAGTAAACGAACGGAAGAAATGAGCATTAAGACCTACATGCTGAGAGAGCCAGAAATTAAGACCAGATTTAAGGGCCTTATTGCTACAGCGGTGAGAACCAATTGTTCTATAAGACCCTAAAGAACACGAGGAAGGAAAAACAATGCCCTCTCAAATTTATAAAGGACAAGCAAGGCAAATTGCTTACTGCCCCGAAGGAAGTAATGGAAAGATGGAAAGAATATTTCTCAGAACTCCTTGATGGTGAGCAAGAACAAGCATCAGAAATGATAACCACTAGCACAGAAGAGGAAACAAATGGTGATGAAGATGACATAAAGATGGAAGAACTGAAGGCAGCACTGGAGACAATCAAGATGGGCAAAGCAGCAGGGCATGATGGTATAACACCAGAAATGGTTAAGTACATGGGAGCATCAAGCGACCTATCACTCTTAAGGGTCCTACAGGAAGCGTGGTGTAACAAGACCACACCAAAAGACTGGGAGATTGCCATCATAACACCAATTTTCAAAAAGGGTGAAAATCGACAATGTGGAAACCATAGAGGCATATCCCTTCTCAGTGTCCCTGGTAAAATCTACTCTAGAATCCTAGAGCAGAGACTCAGACGTTTAGCTGAGCCACAATTGGATGAGGTTCAGTGCGGATTCCGAGCAAACCGAAGTACTCAAGACCTAATCTTCCCACTCAGACAGCTGAGTGAAAAGGCCCTTGAGTATAAGAGTGAGATCCATCTTTGTTCCATAGATCGGAAAAGGCATTTGACAGGGTCCCCTGGAGCAAAATTTGAGACTGTTTGGCAAGGAAGAACATTCTAGCACCTCTGATTCATGCTATACAGAGCTTCTAAAAGTCTTGCAGAAAGTTTGTGAGGACAGCAAACCATAAGTCAGAAGAGTTCATTACCACCACTGGTGTAAGCCAAGGTGATATCCTGTCACCTTATCTTTTCATACTCCTCATGGACGATGTTATCAAGTCATGTAAGGAGAGAACAAGAAAGTATGCAGTGGGGTACTGGAAGATGAGACAGGTATGTATTTCAGAGCTGGCATTTGCCGATGATGTTGCCCTGATTGCAAAATCAGAGGCACATCTCCAATCCAACCTGCACGTCTGGAAGGAAGAGCTGGAGAAGAGAGGGATGGTCACAAGTAGCTCTAAAACAAACTCCATGGTGATATCAGGAGAAGAAAGAAGACATCAGATTAAGCTGGGAGAACAGGTCCTGGAGCAGGTTGACCACCTTAAATATCTCGAAGCTATTATAGACCGAAAGGGAGTCAACAAAGAAGAGTTGGCCACTCGAAAAGCAGCAGCTGGGAGACTTTTTCAGGCCATAAATAGAGGATTCCTCCGCAAGAGAGAGGTTGGTAAGAAAACGAAGATGGCTGCATACCGCTCCACCTATGTCCCAATCTTGACATATGGATGCGAGTCATGGGCAATGACTACAACTCATAAAAGCCAGATCCAAACCTCAGAAATGAGGTATCTGAGGAAGGTGGTTGAAGTAACAAGAAGAGACATGGTCCGCAACCAGACGATACCACAAGGCCTAAAATCCCACCCCCTGTAGACCCAAGTAGAACAGTCCCAACTAAGATGGTTTGGCCATGTCTGCAGAATGGGAGAAGATCGGCTACCACGACAAGCATGGGAAACAAAGAGCCAGGGATCCAGACCCCCAGGACGACCCAGAGTCCGCTGGGAGGACAACATTAGACAATCTTTGAAGGACCGAGGACTAGAATGGAACCAGGCCAGGAGGAAGACAGCCGATAGGATAGTCTGGCGCTCTCCCTTCCAAACCTCTATACCTCACGGTAGAAGGGGAACGACTAAGTAAGTAAGTAAGTTGTAAAAGAAGAAACAAAATTTGAGAACAGTATATGTCACAAAATACAGAAAGAAGTGAAAACGCAGGAATCTGTGATCTTATTTGGTCTGTTTAAAAAACAGAATGATCTCCATTCCGCAAAGAAATCCATTTTATCCCTTTTTCCTCTCGTATCTAAATTAATTCTATCGGACACTTCTAAATTCAGCACACGTTGGAATCGTGTTTTCGTTTTCTAGGTAATTATGCCAAAGTTAACATAAATATAAACCAAATGAAGATGCTGCACACAGAACTCAAAAGCGGTAAATTATCTATTTGAAAACATACTATTAATATCTGACTTGCTATAGTGTCATATTTTATATTATACTTTAATAGTAAGACGCCTGAGAGTAATGGAATGCCCGGAATTTTATAGACACGGATTTCGTCAGTAGTTATTATCTACAATTTAAAGTGACGTTAAATAATGTTTGTCTATCAATTAGGATCTAATGTGACATGTGGGAACATCCACTTTATGATAGCTCTATATCACAATTTATTTTCTTTGACCATCGAGAAGAAAGAAATAACGAATTGAAATGAACAAAATGTTAGAATTATATTACAGTTCATACTATATGCTTCAAAAATGTAGCTTAGAGAAATAAGTGAAATGCACGAAGTCGATACTTTACACATCCATTATCGGAAATATTCGTCATAATTGTCTCACGAAACCATAGTTTAGCTAGATTTGTCTATGATTAAACCTACTAGATGTTGCGGAAATACTGTTTCTATAAATTCCACATTCTGAAGTTTTTTAATGTAAATAATTCAGATGTGACATAGTTTTGCATTCCTAAAAAAAAATTTGTTCTTGTAGTCTATAAGCACGAAACATCCTTTATGTACACTGTACTATGAAATCGCATAGAAATAACTATTATTTTTTTATTTATGTTTTATTATGACAAGGTGATGTTGTCTCTATGTTGACCTTGCCCTGCGTAGTTCCCGCGGGTCTATGTGGGGAAAAAGATTACGACTGCTGCTGGCTCAGCTATGTCGTGAAAGGCAGCAGATGTAAGGTTGCTTAGTAACCTCATGATGTAAAGCTAATCGCTACAGAAACCACTTTTGTTGTAGCCATATTGTTTATTTGTCTCCAAGGGAACCGTCGTCCTTTTCTTTCTTTGTTTCATTATAGACCTCTCAGGACTACATGGGCCTTGACTAAGCCATACTCAAATTACATTGTCTATATGACTTAGCCTTACTCAAATTCCATTGCCTATATGACTTAGCCTTACTCACATTCCAATGCCTATATGACTTAGCCTTACTCAAATTTCATTGCCTGTATGACTTAGCCTTACTCAAATTCCATTGCTAACATGACTTAGCCGTACTCAAATCCAGAGCATATATGACTTAGCCTTACTCAAATCCATAGCATATATGACTTAGCTTTACTCAAATTCCATTGCTAACATGATTTAGCCGTACTCAAATCCAGAGCATATATGACTTAGCCTTACTCAAATCCATAGCATATATGACTTAGCCTTACTCAAATTCCATTGCTGACATGACTTAGCCGTACTCAAATCCAGAGCATATATGACTTAGCCGTACTCAAATCCAGAGCATATATGACTTAGCCTTACTCAAATCCAGAGCATATATGACTTAGTCTTACTCAAATTCCATTGCTAACATGACTTAGCCATACTCAAATCCAGAGCATATATGACTTAGCCTTCCTCAATTTCCATTGCCTATGTGGTGAAGTGGGATGTTATAAATATTTATAGGGGACTTAGTGTACTGACTGAGATCAGCTGTGAAGGTATCTATATCTAATAAGAGTAGTGTATTATAGATAACCTTACTTGCTGCCACATATGTATACCTCAGTCAGAATTATTCTGGAATAGTGTGATGACTACGTTATATGTCTAGGGTATGTGTATGATGAAGTGTAAGTCATAACAACAACAGACAGATAAACAATTTAATTTATTCCACCACACTTGACAACACTGTGACACTCACATACATAAAACACTCTACGAGGATATCTTAAAGGAGTCACTGATAACTTTTCAAATAACAATATGTATTCAGTGCTGTCATGAATGTATATGTGTCCTGATTCAAATACAAAGGGAACCAGGAATCACAATCAATTTTAATTACAAGTTATATGTACAGAATTTATTAATATGATTCTTGTAGTGACAAATATTATTAATAGTATCCTATGTGTGTCAGTTGTGTAGTAGTAATATGAGGTAATACTGGTTTTGTTTTGTTCAAGCTCTGTTGGTATTTGTCATCATGACTTCAATAGTTTGTTTCTATTGGAACTAGTATTGGAGATGTTCTCAGTTCCTGGTATTAAAACAATTAAATTCCCCTCTTAATGTTATTTTTACAATGTCATTTTAAGATGGGGGTACATAATGTTGAGCTCCATGGCCACACTCTCTTATCTTTCGTGATGACTGCAGTAAAAGACTCCTCTGCTCGATTACTTTAATGAGTTCTGGAGCCACCCCACTGGTTGCTATATGGACCAAGGAGTATGCTGTCCGCCTCTGGCTTCAGCAAAGCTCTGACCAGGTGCTGCTCAATAACTTTAAGACCACGGTCCCTGAAACAAGAAGGTTGTACCTCCTACTTCAGAACTAATTTATACTCTATTTCTACACTGAGCACAATACATCACAAACATTGAGTTCAGAGCGTTAGGCCAACTGTCAGCTTCATCTGAAATACTTTATACCAGTATTTCCCTCCCTAATGGTTACTACGCCTCTGCAATTCCAGCATTATTTCTTTCTAGTCAATAATCTAGGTGTCAGTGTACTGTTTGGCCATTCCATGCAGTTTTACTTTCCTCCGACACCTTCTGTTCAGGCTGGAGCACTATAGGCTTTACATCATGTTCGCTACTGAACTACACATATATACAGGCATAAATTATCAATTTACATTCAATTTTCATTAAAAGATATTGAATATTTCAAGCTTACCACAATTCATGGAAATAATAAACAGTTTCGTTGACTGGCAATGAATATAGCACAACTCCGATCTGCCGATGTCCCAGGCTTTATTTTATAAAAAATATACACTGGTGCTCAACGCACTGCTTCTTAGTAGGTTTATTACAAGATGTGGCAATGAACAGACGCTCTGAATTGAGTATATTCGCAGCTCTACCCAATCAAACCATGTCTACACATCTTTTCAAAAAAATCCTCCTTTTCACGTTTCCCCTGACAACACAAGATAGTATTTATAGCCCGACCAATCGTGTTTAGTCTTATATTTGTTGCGCTCCAATCAAATAGGAGTTAACATGGTAGGCTATTTCCGTAACGTAATGTTTTTTCAAACACGTTATAAAAAAATTTTATGAGCAGAAATGATTTCATGCTGTCAGGCACCCCCACTATTTTATTTTGGCCATAACTTGGTAATTCCTAGACTATTTGCGTAACGTTTTACATATTCTTCGCCAGCAAGCCCTAAGGAACCCAAATATACAAATTTAAAAGAGCTAAGTGGCTGCGTTCAAAATATGCATTTTCTACCACCTCCTGTTCACTTCAAGATGTGGTGTCTGGGTACTGTCATGTTTTCGAACGTAAACCGGTATAATGTCATAATTCCCAATAAGCGTTTTTCAGGATTTTAAAACCTAACTCTGGCATGGGTAGTGAATTTTATCACTGTCCGTCTGAAAAAAAGTTAGTGCATGTGGCCTTACACGCGTGATGGCAGCAATTGTGTATCGCGCGACGCGTGTTTAGTATTGCATGCTTCCTGCCTTCATTCGCCCCTCTCTCTCTCCAGCTTTATCTGTCTTTTAGTTACGCCGTGTATGGAATGAATGAAATATTAAATCTAGGTCATTGATCAGCTTGCGTATCTCAAGGTTTTTCCAAGAAATACAGTACACGTTTCATTGAAGAAAGCGGGTAATAATACAGTAGGCTTTTACTATCAACGTGAAAGCGTTACAATTTGCCGACGAAGTAGAAAACAAGGGGATTTCGAGTACAGTCATTGTGACAGCACTGTTCTTTTACCATTCTTCTTCCTTTATTAGAATTTATTTGTTAGGCTTTATATTTACCTTTTAATTTATATATGTGGATTAGAATATTCCACGACATCTCCCCTCTTAAAACAGACATTATATGTCAGTCCTTTATTCTATATACACATAGAGAAATTTATTATTATTTCTGGGGTTTACGGTGATTCTCATCACACGGATGGCGGCTTAAAAAATCCGCTCCCAAATTTGTTTTTCCAGATATATACTCAATGCTAAAATTATATGGAGCCAAAAGTAAAGACCATCGGAGTAACCTAGAGTTCTCATGCCTAGCCTGTGCTAGAAACGATAAAGGTTTGTGATCCGTTTGCAACTTAAATGCCTTCCCATACAGATAAATATTGAATTTCTTTATTGCCCATATTACTGCAAGACATTCTTTTTCGCTAGTTGAGTAGTTGATTTCAGCTTTATTCAACTTTCTGCTAGCATATGCCACTGGGCTTAATTCCCCATCCAATGCATCTGATTTCTGTAGTAGAGTTGCACCTAACCCAATATTACTGGCATCCGTCCTTACTATGAATTCTTGACTTAAGTCAGGTAATTTCAAAATGGGTTTACTTGTGAGCTTTTCCTTCAATTCTTGGTAAGTCATTTCACATTGTGGTGTCCATGTAATGCGATCTGGATGTCCTTTACGTGTCAAATCAGTTAACGGTGCACATATGGAATTAAAGTTTTTGATATACTTCTGGTAGAAACCACATAATGAGACAAAGGATCTCACGTCCTTCTTGGTTTGTGGTCTCGGGGCTTTCTGTAGTTTCTCTAAATTCTTTGGGTCAGGGGTCATGTTTCCCTGATAAACTGTGTGTCCCAAAAATTCCAATTCTTTACATCCAACGCAACATTTGGTTGGTCGGGCTGTTAAATTTGCCTCCCTAAGTCGATTAAACAGCATGTTCAGAGAGTCAATGTGTTCCTCAAATGTTTCTGTTGCTATAAGGATATCATCCATAAAATTTGTTATACATGGATTATTCAGAGGGTCCAATAATTTTCTCATCATTCTAGAGAAGACACTAGGCGCATTCTTCAATCCAAATGGCAATCTATTAAACTCATAGTGTCCTTCTGAGGTACTAAAAGCTAGGTATGGTCTAACCTCAGGCTTTACTGGAATCTGATAGTATCCTTTACTCAGATCCACTTTTGAGAAATATTTAGCTTTATTTAGTCTGGCAAACAGCTGATTTGTATCCGGCAATGGATCCACCTGTCCTTCTGTAATAGCATTCAGTCTCCTGTAATCTATACAGAGTCTATGTTCTCCAGAGGGCTTCCTTAAGAGTACAACACCGGAACTATACGAAGATTCACTGTGCGAAATAATTCCTTCCTTCAACAGATAGTCTATCTCTTCCTTCAAAGCTTTCTCCTTAGCAAACGGAATCGAATATGGTTTCATACAGACAGGTGTGGGGTCTATCAGTTTCATATCATATTCCAATAGGTTTGTATGCCCTGGTCGGTCTGTTAACACCTCTGCATGATTATTTAGAACCTGTTGCACTCTCTCTTTCTGAGTTTTCGTTAAATGTGTACTGATTTTCACCTGTGCTGCTGTCTCACAGGGGTGTAATGGATATTCAAATGATGAAAGTGGTTCCTTTTTCATCTCCATGGCGATGGACAAGGTCAACAAGTGTGTCTCTTCCTGATGTTCTCTTTCCAAATATTTCTTCAGGAGATTCACATGATAGATTTTTTCTTTCCCCTTCTTATCTATCTTATAATTTGTTCTAGACACCTTCTCTAAAACTGTATATGGACCCTGCCATCCAATTTGTAACTTATTCTGACTCCCGGGCAAAAGAAGCAGTACCTTCTCTCCCACAGCCAAATTTCTGTCTTTCGCCTTCCTGTTATAATAGGCAGCATGTTTCTTCCTGGCTTGTTTCAAATTTTCATTGGCAAGTTTCCAGCCAGTTTTTAAACGAGTGGTCAGCTCATTCACATATTGGTATGAAGATGTAATGTTTTCCTCTGCCTTTTCATCAGTCCACGTTCTTAACAAAGCTACATATGGACCTTTAATTGTGTGGACCTATTTGTCCATGCACCGGTATGGTCTCTTCCACTCGAAGCTTTATAGTGATGATTTTTCCTCCCAGAATTATCATTCACAAAACGACCGCTACCAATTTTTCTTTTGGGGCTTTCTCCCCACTTAAAATTCTTGATGAGAGATTTCCTCTCTACATCCTCTTCCTCCAGTTTGTTTAAGTCCGATTGAGGGATTTTCGGCTTATCCTGGGGTAAGACATCTTTTTGCACTCTCCGCATAGTGGCCATTGTAAAACAGTTAAGTGAAGCTTGTCCGTGAAAAGGGGCTTCCCATTCCATTTGGTCCACTTTATCAAATCTATTTTTCTTTTTATTATCAGGCCTAATTTTGCCCCGTGGCGTGTCCAGGTCCTGATCCATGTTCCCACTTGTGGGTGTTCCCTCATGTGCTATGCTACACCTTTCTACAAAATTCTCAATGTCCCATCTTGCTTTGGGCCAATAATAATTGTGAGCCACCTTTTGAATGATGGTACCTATCTTCTCATGGTCCCCATCTGGTTTCACATGTAGGCTCCTTATTAAGTCTGTCCTATATCTTTTAGGAAGTACCAGCTGTCCCTGACCTTTGGATCTAGCTCCAGTCTTCCTATACATCAACTTGTTTTTCATGTAAAAATCTCCCTTGCCTGGAGTTGTATGACAAGTTGACAATTTTCTGAAACAAGGCTTGAGTGTTTTATCCCCAGCCTGTGCCTTCCTCATCTCTTCTGGAGTGGTATCTAACATAATATCCTCCTCCTGTCTTGAGGTCGACCTGACCTGAAGGGTTGCCATATACACAGGTTTCCTTCTGCAACGGTCAGTGTCATGATTGTCCATCTGACAATTTTTACACCACCTTTTTCCTTGGTTGAAAGATTTTCTTTCATCATATTTCCTTTCATCGAATTGTGGGAATTTATTTTTATTTTCATACCGTGGCCTATCAAATTGGTGCTTACCTTTGTTTTGATCCCTAGGATCAAATTTATTAAAGTTCTGTGGTGCCCTAAAGTTATCCACTTGTTTCTTTTTATTACCTGTTACCTCTGCTTGAGCTGCTTGATACCTTTCAGCAACATTTAGCAACTCACCCAGCCTCTCTGCACCTTGTTCCATGAGAAACTTTCTCAGGTCTGGAGCCATGGACTCTCTTAATTGCTCTATAAGGACCATTTCCTTAAGATCTTGGGTTTTCCCCAGAGAAGTCCATTTCTCCAAGTATGTCTCTATTCGTGCAGAGAACTGGTGATAGGTTTCACCTGACAGTAGTTTAGCATTCCTAAATTTTTTCCTATAAAATTCTGCATTCTTTTCATATCTTAACAAAAGAGCCTGCTTTAGCATGTCATAATTTTCCTGATCACCTCTGCTCATTTTTGCAAAAACTTCATAAGCTGCCCCACGAAGTCCCTGAGATAACTTTAAGCTCCACCTTTCTCTCTCTAACCCATACGTGGTAGCTAATAGTTCATACCTATTTAGATAGCTCTCTATATCATCGTCTTTCTCAACAAAATGATCTAAATGAAAATTCATAGCTGAGGTTGAGGCTCCCTGGCTAGCAGTGGCATCAGAGGCAAAGGGACTGGCACCATTTTCAGGAGCATGGCCTTGAAACTCAAACTCCCTTAGTCGTAACTCATGTTCCCTTTGTAATCTCTTTCTTCTCTTCTCTTTCTGCAGCTAATTTCTTCTCTTCTCTTTCTGCAGCTAATTTCTTCTCTTCTCTTTCTGCCTCCAATGCTTTAGCCTCTTTGTCAGCCTCAATCTGCAACCTCTTAGCCTCAGCCTCAATCTGCAACCTCTTAGCCTCAGCCTCAATCTGCAACCTCTTAGCCTCAGCCTCAATCTGCAACCTCTTAATTTCCTTTTCAGCCTCTATTCTCTTATCTTCGGCCAATCTTTCAGATTCTAATTTTCTTTCGGCCTCTTTTTCTAATCTTCTTTCTTCCCGTTCAATATATTTGTCACATTCAGCAGTGACATAAGAAATCATAATTTGCCCGTCCATTCCTAACTCTTTCGCAGTCTGTACAGCAGCAGATCGAAATTTTGCCAAGTCGGCCATTGTCTAACAGATAAATGTCTAAATATTTAACTAAACAATTTTATCTATGACTAATTAACTCAGGACAAGACAGGCACTGTGAGCTCAACCTTATTTATTTTCACCCAAGGATACCTTTTAATTCTTATTATTCCCTGAAGTGAATTACCCCCAATATTTTTAATAGGGAAAGATTCAAAATCCCGAGAGCGAGACCCCAATATATGTGGTGAAGTGGGATGTTATAAATATTTATAGGGGACTTAGTGTACTGACTGAGATCAGCTGTGAAGGTATCTATATCTAATAAGAGTAGTGTATTATAGATAACTGTTGACTCCGTTTTATCGTTGAGTTCAGTTTATACCGGTGAAGAGGTAGCTTAAAACGCGAATGGTTAAAATGAACGAATGTCAACAATATTCTTCAAACGAACTTCAACAAGTAGTATTGAACTGGGTGAACTGGGCAAGTACTGGCAGTACAGAAGTCGGTGGTGACTGTACATAGATTTTATTCAACACAGCACATACGGAGTGGACAAGACTAACATCGTCACAGGCGCAGAAATCATACGTCAACATGTTGATAATTACTTTTAAAGTTCCTGAAGATTCTCTACTAATAAAGTCCTCTGACTCAAGTGACTGAGGATCACAAAACTGTTACCATATACTATTCCGCTCATTCAAGTCCATTGACCTTCCTTCAAGGACGTACATCATGGTAACGTATTCATACTCCAGGATAAAATTCTTCCATATCATACTTCATAATCTCAGACTTTCTCCATACATCCCGTTATATAGTATATAGTTTTCAAACAAAGTCATACATGATAATACGAACAGGTTAGAGATTCCAGTTGACTAACCTCTCCCATTCTATGCCACGCTTCTGGCATTGTAGTAACAGCATATTAAACATGTGAAGCATATAAATTCATTAACTTGATTTCTTGTAGGTATTCTCCCTCTACGAAAAGATTCAAAGGCTATCGACTCCGTGTGTCCAATTCTAGGAATGTCATCTACGATGAATTCCCGCTAGACCATTAATAGGAGCGGCCTGATACTTTAATGTACATAAATAAACATGCCATAAGAAATGGGGCGACACTTACTTTATACTTCCACTATTGACTTCGCCATGAAGATCAATAGATACGAATACAACTGATGGCTATTTCACATTTGCCAAAATCAAAGGATAACACAGCGGACATAAATATGGTCCGAGCTGCCCCTTACATGACGTCAGAAACTACTCAACTAGGTTACACGTGCGTCCAAAGCAACTCACACAGCATTGTGCACGTCAGTGCGTGAATCAATCGAACGCACAAATAATATAACTATATAAAACTGGTGCGTACATTTGGCAGGACCGAAGACTACCCCCGTAGGTAATAAATGTACGTAACAGCTCCCTTATCACCTCCCCTTAAAAAAATTAATTCTATTAATTTTTTTCGAACTAATTACTCGAGAGAGGTGAGTCAAAACTACAACAAGATTTATGACATGCATAAAATTATATCATATTAAGAAAAGAATATTAAATGAAAACAATATAACTAAATGATAGTATGCATTAAAGCACACATCCACCATCGACCTACTTTGGAACGATGTGGTAATATTCGAAGTAAAAAGAAGTTGAAAATGAAAATGAAATAAACCATAAAAAAAAAGATGATAATAAAATTCAACCAAATTTTTTTAAAAGAAATTTGAAACATATGATTTCAAAAATGAAAATGAACAGCAACACTGATGATGATCAATGATAAAAGAATCAATAAAACAGAAAATTTTAAAATACAACATGCAAAATGAAACAAAGCATAATTAAACACTTTAAGAAGCAACGCACTTACTATTTCCTAACACTAGTAAGTTTGACTAGTTATCTAAAAGTGAGATATCATGTAGTGGGATACGTGAATACACGTATTGCGAAACACTAATAAAGTTAGTAGATGTGTGATTTATAATCAATCAAATTGATTAAATTGAATTATACTAATTAATAATTTATGAACAAATAACTAATTACTAATTTATTCTAAGTGATTTCAATTTCACTCATTGTTAATATTCTTTTAGAACTAGTTAAATCGACAAGAATATGTTCTCAATGTACCATGTCTGAAATAAGTTTACGAACACGATATGTAGTGTAATCTGTTCCATAACAATAGTGAATGTCTATTTGTCGCATTTACCAATGTTTCCATACTAAAAAAAATGTTACTTTAATATCACTGTTCCCGTTCTAACAAAACGTTACTTCACAAGAAATAATGTTATAATCCATACGTAAGTATATTCTGAAAGTTATATATATACGAATACTGCAGAACTACACATAGTCTCCACAGATGTATAATCAGTGACCATGTACAAAGTTATTCATGTTTCTGTGAGGACGTTTCACCATCTGGAAGTGGTTTAATTTCGACATGTTCACTAGGGCATCTTGAAAGACAGTCTGCAAACACATTCTGTACTCCAGGAATAGCTCGTATCTCAAAATGGAACGGTTGAAGCGCAATAGCGTAACGCGCTGACTTTGATGACTTCACGTTCCCTGTGTTCAGTGCTGTAAGAGCTTTCTGGTCGGATTCCACCACAAAGTGTGATCCGAGGAGATAACGATCCAGTTTATTGATTGACCAGACAAGAGCGAGGAGCTCTTTGTCCAGAACGGAATACTTCATCTCGCTCGTCGTAAGCTTTCTGGATACGTACATAACCGGAAATAAGGTGCCTCCGTATTCCTGCATCAAAACTGCCGCGATAGCGTAGGAAGAAGCATCACTGCGAAGAACAAAGGTGAGATCTTTGTTAGGCAACCTTAAAAAAGGCTTATTTGAAAAAAATTGTTTTATATAATCTAAAGCCGTTTGATGATCCTGCGACCACTTTATTACATTAGATGTGCCTTTTTCAGTAACGAAGAAAGAGGTGCAGTTATAGTAGACAAATGAGGGATGAATTTAGAATAGAACTGTATTAGTCCTAAGAGCGACCTCACTTGTTTTTTTGTCTTAGGTGCTGAGATGTTTAAAATTTTAGAGACGTTACTGTCTTCTGTATACATTAAACCGCGACCTATACGGTGACCAAGAAATGAGATGTCATGAAAACCGACAAAAGCCTTTGAAGGTTTCGCTGTTAAGTTATAATCCCGTAAGGTAGAAAGTAAAGATTTTAAACCCTGAATATGTTCATCCCAAGAGTCACTGAAAAGACAGATGTCATCTATATAAGTAATGACATCGGGACGATGAGACAATATGCGGCGCATCATGCGTACAAAGGTAGCTGGCGCATTCATTAGACCGAATGGCATAAAATTCCATTGAAAAAGACCCCGTGGCGTCGAGAAAGCGGTGAATGGCTTTGCTTTAGGGGTTAATGGCACTTGCCAATAACCCTTTGAAAGGTCAAATTTCGAAAAGAATGTGGCATGAGATAATTTCTCTAATAAGTCGTCTAAAAGAGGTAATGGTTCCGCATCGAATTTTGTAACTTTGTTTAATTTCCTGTAATCTACGCAAAGACGTATATTGTTGTCCTTCTTCCTAATGATTACCATAGAAGAAGAATATGGTGATGAAGATGGTTCAATTATATTTAATTGAAGCATCTCATCCAATTCCTTATCAACCTTATCACGAAAGTGTAAAGGAATAGGATATGGGCGAACTCGAATCGGTGTATCGTCAGTCAGAATAATGTCATGTTGGATGACTGACGTATGACCTGGGATGTCAGTGAGGACATCCTCATACGTGTGTAGAATATTAGAGACTTGCTGACGTTGATCATCAGTAAGAGTAGATGAGATAGTAACATCATTCCATTTCTCAGTGGAATGGAGTGGTACAACTGGTATTGGTAGTTGTACATCATCGAAAGAAGATTCCTCTTCTTGGATGACTGACAAACTAGAATAGTGTTGAATAGGAGGTGTAGGATCGTCAGTTGCTTGGAACACTGATTGTAGATAATCAGGACGTGAGTAATATTCCTTCAACATATTAATGTGGAAGGTTTTATGTTTACCATTAACATCAACGATGTAGTCGACATCGGATATTCTTGAGATGATCCTGAAAGGACCTCTCCAGGTAATTAAAAGACGATTATTATGCGCAGGGAGTAATACAAAAGCTTCATCACCAGGTATGAGCTGGCGAAGACGTCTATATTTGTTTGCAAATAGACGAGCTTTTTCTTTGGCTTGTTCGGATGATGCAGTAGCTAATCTACAAGCATATATGATTCTCTTTCTCAGAGAGATCACATACTCATAAGAGGATTGAGTTTCCTCTTCAATATTCTCGTCAACCAATAAGTCGTGGATTAACGACATCGGACCGCGTGGTTGCATGCCGAAAACAAGTTGAAATGGAGAAAACCCCGTTGCTTGATTTTGTACTTCGCGATACGCAAAGAGACAAGCGGGTAGGACCCGATCCCAGTCTTGTGGGTGGTCTTGAGTCATCTTACCCAACAACTGCTTGATTGTCCTATTTAGACGCTCAATTAACCCATTTGACATCGGATGATAAATAGAACTTAGAGATCTGTCTATACCTAATGTCTTCATAACTTGAGACATGGATTCAGAAATGAACTGAACCCCATGATCCGACAAGATTTTCCGTGGAAAACCAATGCGTGAGAAGATTAACATCAATGCCTCTGCTACACTGGCAGATGAAGTGTTCTTGAGAGGGATGGCTTCAGGCCAGCGAGTGCACATATCAATGCACGTAAGGATATGCGTATGCCCTCTAGCAGATGGTAGCATAGGACCAATAATGTCTATAGCCATTTTATCAAATGGTCTAATCGGGATGTCCGCAGCTTGAATAGGAGCCGCATGAAATGGACCCCGTACCTTAACTTCTTGACATATCAAACAGGACCGACAATAGAGAGTGATGTCCTTATGGACGCCTGGCCAGTAGAATGCCGAAAGCACTCTGGATTTGGTACGCGAAAAACCCATATGGCCCGCACATTGCGAGTCATGCGCATGTCGTAATATACGAGATCTCATACAGGATGGGACTATAATCTGAGAACATAAGGATGAATCCTTTTCTCGTATTACTCTAACCAAAATCCCATTTTTAAGTATAAAATCATGTCTAGATTTTGCAAGTTTGTTGCTGGTATTATTTTTGTTCACATACTGAAAATTTTTTTTTAATGAATCATCATTCTTTTGCAATGTTGCAAACAACTCCCGTGAAATAGGAGCATCATCATCACAAGAGGTATGAACTGTAGGTTCCATAGGTGTATCATGCGACATATTAGTAGCTTGCGCTCTAGTCACTACTGCATTTGCAGTTTGAATATGTCGCTCTTCCCATTCAGCAATTTGCTGTGGTGTACACTCTTTAATACCATGTATGCGACCAAGTATTAAATCACAAATTGGATTCGGAAGGAGACAAGCTTGAATCTTTCCTGAAAAAAATGGTGTATTAAGATCAATAATAGCAGTGGCAAATGTTTCAATTGTGCCACCAAACGTTACACACTTGACAACCCGGCCCGTGGCACAACTTGGGTTGATCAGCGAAGTCCGGACGCCGACTGTGCTGCAACCTGAGTCAAATAGGAGAGAGCATGAAATATTGTTGACAAATCCCTCGTTAAACTTAAGGGGAGGTTAAACCCCCAAAATGAAAAACACAGAATTATAAGTTAATATCTATATCTGGTCATTTATACAAGCAAAATGACTGAAAAAAATACAAAACATTGGGGTATATACTAAAAACTTGCAATCTATGGCGGAAAAACAGTGAAAAAAAGGCAAATTTCAGCTTTTTTTGGGTATTTTGTTGCCCAAGATATCTCAAATGTGAGTAAAACTTGAGTTATGACATTTGGCTGTTTCATTTGTTAATATATGGTAATGATTGTATACTAAAATAATTTTCATTGGTTTGATATCTGAGTATTTTTGGATTTTAACATACCAATCGAAAAAAAGACGAAATTTTTAAGGGGGGTATCTTAGCTATTTCTCAACAGTTTTATAATTTGTTAACATATATCCTTTATTTTAGTTTAATTTAATGAGCACTATGTGTACAGCATGTGGCCCAAAATTTACTGCTGTATCACTAGTAGTTTTTGAAAAATCATGGGCAACGTGCCCACATTTGTGTGAAAAATGAGGTTTTGAGAAAATTAAGAAAAAAGGGAGGAATTACACTTTTACACAAAATTTACTCACCTCAGTATCCCCCTGCTATGTAGGAATCATCTCTGGTATTTTCCTTTATTGATTCCGTGTTCTGTGTCATACTTTGCAGCTTACTTTTCATTAAATTCTTCATTTCAGCAGACTATATGCGCTTTTCGTCAGTTTCCGAAAAAATACATCCTTTCTCTGGTAGACATGTACTATGTGGGGGGAAGCGATTGCTCTACCCTCAGCATACTCAGTACATGTAGGAGAGGCTTTGCTCTCAATATTCACAAGATTAGGATACCCTTATCAGATATTAACTGACAAAGGTTCACAATTCAGAGGGAAACTGATGGAGGAAGTTTTTAGGATTTTTCAAAATATTCTCGTCCGCACATTTTATCATCCACAATCAATTGGACAAGTGGAAAGATTTAACGGGACTCTACTTACAAATTTATGTAAGCTCGCACAGGAGAAACCAGAATCCTGTGATTCGGTCTTACCTGCAGCTTTATTTGCGTATAAGGAGGTACCCTACCACTCTACTGGAATACCTCCAGCCACGTTATTATTTCGATGACCCATCAATGGACCCCATGGTTAATAAAAATTAGCCAGTCAAAATTATTTTTACACATGAAACTATGTTTGAAAAACTTGAATTCTGTTTGCTTCAGGGAAATGAATATGGTACCGAAAATTAAAATCCATGCATTAGAAGCAATATAGCATCACAAATATACTAATTTGTATATTTTACATATATAATTAGGTAAAAATACACTTACGTGACATACTTTAAAAATTTATATAAAATCATCCACAAAGGTTTTAGTGAAAATAAACATACAGAAATGTGGGCAAATGAATGTACTTTCCAGTGCAATATGTATCTAAAATTTGATATTTTCAATGAAATTCTTCATTTTTGGGGGTTAAACCTCCCCTTAAGAGAGCCCTGTCCCTGGTGTACTGACGCAGCAGTGGCCGTACAGACTGCAGGTAGACTAGGTAAGGTATGTCCACAACGCAGCGTCGTGATCGCCCTGGGCTGGAAAAGAGTAGAGCATTCTGAACAATCTTTGACTTGGGTACAATCAAGAGAACAACACATAGCATTATGAGTTTCAGCTCCTTTACCCTGTTCAATGTTAGCCTGTGTATCACTAAAAGCGACATTAGAATGTCTATTCGTATTACTCAACGATCTATCTCGTCGACGCGATCGATTTTGATTTTTGTCATTAAAATTGCCATAATTGTAGTTTCTGCTAGAGTTAAAATTTGGATGAGTCCGATAATTTGTATAATGATCGTTATGATGTTGGTAAAATGGTTTATTTCCAAAAAATTGTTTGTTTTGCGGACCCTGAGATCTTGATCTCCAGTTTTGTTTATTATAATGTCCTTGATTATTTTTAAAATTATTGTTACCAAAATCTCGCGATCTGTGAGCCTGGTTCCAAGAAACATTAAATGGAGCAGATTGTTGAAATTGCTTCCCTTTGTAAAAATTACCATTGTTAAAATTGTCATTATTTCCCTTATTGACATATCTGTCAGCACTAAAAGAACGATTGCGTGAAAAATTGTTTTGTTGTGCTGCAAAAGCAACAGGCAATTCATTCTTAATCTGTGCATTACTTAGATCCATGTTTGGGTGAGCAGTGCAAAAATTTTTAGCATGCTGTTCTAAGTCTTTCATAGATAAAGGTTTCCGTTCGTGTAAAAATGCGAGAAATGTAGGATTTACAGACGAAAGTACCTTATCGCGCATCAGTAAATCGAAGAGACCTTCATACGACTTTTCAATTTTGGATAATTCGATCCATCTTTCTAATGTTAGTCGTATTTGTGACAGAAAATCACTAAAATTTCTGCTAGATTGAGGTAGTAATGTATGAAATCTTGATCGATATTGGTCTTCTGTCATTTGGAATTTTTGCAGAAGTGCCGCTCTAAGAGCATTATAGTCATTTTTCTCACCAATGCTGGTGGTATGATAAACTGCTAATGCGTCCCCTGTAAGTAATCTGGATAAATATGTACAGTATAGAGCTTTATCCACGTTATAAGACACACAAGTGGCCTCAAACCTATCCAGGAAGAATATCACGTCATCAGACGGGGGATTAAATTTTGGTAATTTAAGGTGAATTTCCTTAAAATTATCATGTCTGGATGAAGTTTGGCTTTCAAAAGTTCTCTGAGAATTAGCTTCCTGAGTTAACCTAAGTCTCTCATATTCTGACTCTGCTAATTTCAGTTCATGCTGTCGTTTTCTTTCATTCTCTTCCATCTCAAGCTGAAGTCGTTTTGTGTTTTGTTCAGCTATTAATCTTCTTTCTTGCATTTCTTTTTGTTTAACTTCCATTTCAATTTTAAGTCTTTCTTCAGCCTCCCTTTGCTTCTGTTCTGCCTCTCGCTGAAATCGTTTCTCTTCTAATTCAGCGGCTAATCTCATTTTTTTCTCCTCTTCCTCAGCTATAAATTTCCTCTTCTTTTCATCCTCCTCAGCAGTTAATCTCATTTTTTTCTCATTCTCCTCCGCCTCAATCCTTTTTTGATCTGCCTCAAATTTCAAATTTTCCAAACGTAAAGTTTCTAACCTTCTCTGATCAGCTTCTATTTCTTGAGCTTTTTTATATTCTGCAAGTGCAAATGCTTTTGCTTCCTCAGGAGCCATCTGAAGAGCTTTTGCTTGCTTAATGAAATAGTCTAAGGTAGCCATTATTCAATTTTATTATGTAATAATACTACTTAAAATTGTTACTACAACTAGTGGTTTTCGTTCCTGTTCTAGAACGCTAAAATCAATTTATATAATAGGCAATAATATTAATAATTAATAATGTAATTTATAACATGAAATGGTGTGAAAGCAATAACGTGACAGACAATAGCACAATACTGACACGACACGATAATCAAGACAAATGACTACAGTCGTAGAAATCAAATAAAATAAAATGTGGAACTAAAATAGAATGTCGTAAAAAATTACGATGACATCTACGAACCAATAATGCACAAGACAATTGACAACACAGTGTAAAAACATATGCTTTGTAAAAAACTGAACGACAGTCAGGTAAGATGGACAATAATCACATACAAAATACATCATGAAAATAAGGTACAAGTAAAAATAACTACCAAAAACAACAATTAAAACTTGACGAAACAGCTAAAACAGTCAGGTGTCACAGACTACCAGACACAGTGGACCTAGAATCCTTCTACGCTCACGCGTAGGAACATTCCACTGCGGGAAGTCTGCAAAATAATGTCCTACAGAACGTCTGACGAAGAGCCCGAATTGGCTTCGAGATGGATCTCGTTCGTCAGATCAACCTCCCTACCTCCCACGAAGAATACACAACATATAACACTTAACACGAAAAATATGAATGTGGACATATCACGGAAGGCACAACTAAGCGTAATAAAGTGTACAACGGAAACACGTTATACTCATCTCGCGTGCAGGTAAAAAATCAATGTGCCTCGTCTCCGTGGATGTACGTCTACAGATAAAATACTTCGTTCTGCTTCTCTAGATTACAGCTCGCACGCAATAATGATGAAAAGATGATCTCCAAGTAATCAGTCACTGTGAAACTTGACGTGGAGGTTGATTGAAGACCTTGACCTTGGTAAACGTAAGTTGAATCTGATTTCTCATCCCACTGGGTTCCAAGTTCGAGATGTTGGTGACTTGAAAGTTAAAATCTTCTTTTCACAGAAAAGTATTGAGTACGTTCTTTGGAAGTTAGATATTTCCAGACCACACTGGCACACCAATTATTGTTGACTCCGTTTTATCGTTGAGTTCAGTTTATACCGGTGAAGAGGTAGCTTAAAACGCGAATGGTTAAAATGAACGAATGTCAACAATATTCTTCAAACGAACTTCAACAAGTAGTATTGAACTGGGTGAACTGGGCAAGTACTGGCAGTACAGAAGTCGGTGGTGACTGTACATAGATTTTATTCAACACAGCACATACGGAGTGGACAAGACTAACATCGTCACAGGCGCAGAAATCATACGTCAACATGTTGATAATTACTTTTAAAGTTCCTGAAGATTCTCTACTAATAAAGTCCTCTGACTCAAGTGACTGAGGATCACAAAACTGTTACCATATACTATTCCGCTCATTCAAGTCCATTGACCTTCCTTCAAGGACGTACATCATGGTAACGTATTCATACTCCAGGATAAAATTCTTCCATATCATACTTCATAATCTCAGACTTTCTCCATACATCCCGTTAGATATAGTATATAGTTTTCAAACAAAGTCATACATGATAATACGAACAGGTTAGAGATTCCAGTTGACTAACCTCTCCCATTCTATGCCACGCTTCTGGCATTGTAGTAACAGCATATTAAACATGTGAAGCATATAAATTCATTAACTTGATTTCTTGTAGGTATTCTCCCTCTACGAAAAGATTCAAAGGCTATCGACTCCGGGTGTCCAATTCTAGGAATGTCATCTACGATGAATTCCCGCTAGACCATTAATAGGAGCGGCCTGATACTTTAATGTACATAAATAAACATGCCATAAGAAGTGGGGCGACACTTACTTTATACTTCCACTATTGACTTCGCCATGAAGATCAATAGATACGAATACAACTGATGGCTATTTCACATTTGCCAAAATCAAAGGATAACACAGCGGACATAAATATGGTCCGAGCTGCCCCTTACATGACGTCAGAAACTACTCAACTAGGTTACACGTGCGTCCAAAGCAACTCACACAGCATTGTGCACGTCAGTGCGTGAATCAATCGAACGCACAAATAATATAACTATATAAAACTGGTGCGTACATTTGGCAGGACCGAAGACTACCCCCGTAGGTAATAAATGTACGTAACACCTTACTTGCTGCAACATATGTATACCTCAGTCAGAATTATTCTGGAATAGTTTGATGACTACGTTATATGTCTAGGGTATGTATATGATGAAGTGTAAGTCACAACAACAACAGACAAATAAACAATTTAATTTATTCCACCACATTTGACAACACTATGACACTCACATACATAAAACACTCTACGAGGATATCTTAAAGGAGTCACTGATAACTTTTCAAATAACAATATGTATTCAGTGCTGTCATGAATGTATATGTGTCCTGATTCAAATACAAAGGGAACCAGGAATCACAATCAATTTTAATTACAAGTTATATGTACAGAATTTATTAATATGATTCTTGTAGTGACATATATTATTAATAGTATCCTATGTGTGTCAGTTGTGTAGTAGTAATATGAGGTAATACTGGTTTTGTTTTGTTCAAGCTCTGTTGGTATTTGTCATCATGACTTCAATAGTTTGTTTCTATTGGAACTAGTATTGGAGATGTTCTCAGTTCCTGGTATTAAAACAATTAAATTCCCCTCTTAATGTTATTTTTACAATGTCATTTTAAGATGGGGGTACATAATGTTGAGCTCCATGGCCACACTCTCTTATCTTTCGTGATGACTGCAGTAAAAGACTCCTCTGCTCGATTACTTTAATGAGTTCTGGAGCCACCCCACTGGTTGCTATATGGACCAAGGAGTATGCTGTCCGCCTCTGGCTTCAGCAAAGCTCTGACCAGGTGCTGCTCAATAACTTTAAGACCACGGTCCCTGAAACAAGAAGGTTGTACCTCCTACTTCAGAACTATTTATACTCTATTTCTACACTGAGCACAATACATCACAAACATTGAGTTCAGAGCGTTAGGCCAACTGTCAGCTTCATCTGAAATACTTTATACCAGTATTTCCCTCCCTAATGGTTACTACGCCTCTGCAATTCCAGCATTATTTCTTTCTAGTCAATAATCTAGGTGTCAGTGTACTGTTTGGCCATTCCATGCAGTTTTACTTTCCTCCGACACCTTCTGTTCAGGCTGGAGCACTATAGGCTTTACATCATGTTCGCTACTGAACTACACATATATACAGGCATAAATTATCAATTTACATTCAATTTTCATTAAAAGATATTGAATATTTCAAGCTTACCACAATTTATGGAAATAATAAACAGTTTCGTTGACTGGCAATGAATATAGCACAACTCCGATCTGCCGATGTCCCAGGCTTTATTTTATAAAAAATATACACTGGTGCTCAACGCACTGCTTCTTAGTAGGTTTATTACAAGATGTGGCAATGAACAGACGCTCTGAATTGAGTATATTCGCAGCTCTACCCAATCAAACCATGTCTACACATCTTTTCAAAAAAGTACACCTTTTCACGTTTCCCCTGACAACACAAGATAGTATTTATAGCCCGACCAATCGTGTTTAGTCTTACATTTGTTGCGCTCCAATCAAATAGGAGTTAACATGGTAGGCTATTTCCGTAACGTAATGTTTTTTCAAACACGTTATAAAAAAAATTTTATGAGCAGAAATGATTTCATGCTGTCAGGCACCCCCACTATTTTATTTTGGCCATAACTTGGTAATTCCTAGACTATTTGCGTAACGTTTTACATATTCTTTGTCAGCAAGCCCTAAGGAACCCAAATATACAAATTTAAAAGAGCTAAGTGGCTGCGTTCAAAACATGTATTTTCTACCACCTCCTGTTCACTTCCATCCCCATGTGGTGTCTGGGTACTGTCATGTTTTCAAACGTAAACCCATCTAATGTCATCTTTCCTAATAAGCGTTTTCCAGGTTTTTTAAAACCTAACTCTTGGAAGGTTAGTGTTTTTATCACTGTCCGTCTGAAAAAAAGTTAGTGCATGTGGCCTTACACGCGTGATGGCAGCAATTGTGTATCGCGCGACGCGTGTTTAGTATTGCATGCTTCCTGCCTTCATTCGCCCCTCTCTCTCTCCTGCTTTATCTGTCTTTTAGTTACGCCGTGTATGGAATGAATGAAATATTAAATCTAGGTCATTGATGAGCCTGCGTATCTCAAGGTTTTTTCCAAGAAATACAGTACACGTTTCATTGAAGAAAGCGGGTAATAATACAGTAGGCTTTTACTATCAACGTGAAAGCGTTACAATTTGCCGACGAAGTAGAAAACAAGGGGATTTCGAGTACAGTCATTGTGACAGCACTGTTCTTTTACCATTTCTCTTTTCTTTATTAAATGTATTTGTTAGGTTTTATATTTACCTTTTAATTTATATATGTGGATTAGAATATTCCACGACAGCCTATATGACTTAGCCTTACTCAAATTCCATTGCTAACATGACTTAGCCGTACTCAAATCCAGAGCATATATGACTTAGCCTTACTCAAATTCCATTGCTAACATGACTTAGCCGTACTCAACTCCAGAGCATATAAGACTTAGCCATACTCAAATTCCATTGATTATATGACTTAGCCTTACTCAAATTCCATTGCGCATATCACTTCTTGTTCTTAGTCCTTAGCCACTGACTGACAAAGCAATCAGTGACCATCACGACTGGTGGCGTCTTGTAGGGTAACAATAAACTGTCTCCACTTTGCTCAATCGGCAGCCATCCTTCTTTTCGTGCCCCAGTTCTGGTTCATACTCAGCATCTCAGTCTCTACAGTTCTCCGCCAGGTGGCTTTTGGCCGTCCTTGCTTTCGTTTACCTTGCACAAAATACAGTATTGACGAAACGAAAACAGGGCAGCAGCACTTCTCTATATTTAACCTGTCTATATATCTTGTCTTTGTTACCTGTTTGTAACTGTGGCTGACGAAGGGTGAAACCATAAACCTCCCGTGTTTCATGTGTTTCGTTAATTCATAAAACCTATTCAATACCGTTTTATTTGTTTATATATATATATATATATATATATATATATATATATATATATATATATATATATATATATATATATATACACAGTATATATATATATATATATATATACGAGGGCTGTCCGGAAAAGAACCGGCCATGTAATATAAATCAATAAACATTTTACATAGCACAATGATGGCTCAGTCCCTGTAGTGGTGTTTGATGGTATTGTATGATGTTGATATTACTAAATGTAATTGTATGAGGCCAGCTGTGAAGGCTCCTGAGATAAAATGTAGTTGTGAATTGTCAGAAGGCCTTTCTTGCTACCACTACGACCTCACACTTAATTTTTTTTTTAATGAATGTGGATACGTAAAGTGTCTAGGGTTATGATATGTAGTGTGGTGTACTAGGTTATAGATATACCCACAGATATTTAACAAGACTAATAATATTAATAAATGTTAAAATACACTGAACTAACTCACGTGTGTAAAATTTTGATAAAATTATATTACATTTATTTTGTTCTGTATCAATTTTTTAGGTTGACCAGAACTTAAAGGATTTAGAGATTATGAAAGAAATGCATGGAATATTATATCATAAATGCAATAGTGTACATATATATGTACTATACTAGTTAGTTTTATTAAAATGTTCTAGTAGTCATCTACTTGGGAGGATAGTTACTGTTTGTGCTGTTGGGGTGGCCTCATCACACCTGTCTATATTGACTACACAGTGTCCAGAAAATGGTGGGAATTTTTATGAGGGTATTAGTAACTAAACGGGGTTGGTGAATGTCCAGCAGACCAGAGGCTCACTCATCTTGTCGTTGCAGCTCTGGTGCTGAAAACTGATGTGGTCCCACCTCTCCGTGCTGGCGGGCAATAATGGTGGTCTCTGTCACAAGTACTGCACAGATACACTCGAGTAAAGTCACCAACTGAATAGACACTGCTTGGTTGACAACAGAAACTCACAGCTCTGCAATCAAAGTATGGGCCATGTGTCAAAATCTATTCTCTACCCACGTCTGGACACAACACTGACACAACAACCACATCATACAGACAGGTCAGATCTCTCTGACCAAACAGCACATTTACCATGGTGGTTTTACATCAGATAGATCCTCCCAGACTATAGATTCTGAAAAATATTTATTAGTTGTCTGCCCTAAAAGAGGATAGGTAATATGTTTCATTATTCTCAACACTTGATCTGTCTTGCATAATCCTTGCTGGAGTTTATGTACATTGTTGGTCCCTAGACCCTGACTTGGGCGGGGGGTCTAGAGCAAATCCCTACTTGTTTGTAAGGCTAGATTTCGATATGGCAGTATCAAATCACTCGAACATGAAACAATATTCAAAATATACAAAGAAATAATTTCAATCTTACCAGATTATGAATAAATAACACAGAATTGCTAGCAAAACTCAGCTGAGCTGCTGGCTATAGTATGGCGTCCCTAAATTTATTTCACTTTCTTTCATATGGAAATCACCACACTTTAAAATCTGTGTCTATCACTGAACAACTATTGAAGAATGGCCCCACTTTCGCGTCTGAGCGCTAATGATATGATTGTCTGTGGCCAATCACTGCCTAGGTTTATTTTAAATTTCAAATTTCCTACCATAAAGTCATTTCAGTCATGCTTCAGTCAAGTATGGATGGTTATCTGTTAGTCTGTCCGTCTCTACTTGTGTTTCTACAAAATGTACTTGATTTTTGAACCAACCTTTCTCTCCCCTCCAAAATTTTGTCGTTAAAAGTTATATTTAGACACAGCTACCACCCAAAAACCCTCTCTTCCATACTACGTAGATTTGAACACCTGCGTCTCGAGGTCGTGTTTTTTTGTGCAATTAGCGACACTTTTAGATTCAATACAGTCTGTCGATGATGTGAACAACACTGTCTTTTGTCATTATCTTCAATATTATCTATCCGTTTGTAAAATTAAGAACATATTAGTTCACTGCTCAGAATAGGCCATCCGGCCAGCTAATTTTTATATTCCTAACATTAATATTAAGAAAAAAGTACTTTTTAAATTTTGTAATATTCCTAACATCTGCGTTTAGCCGCTGAATTCAAATCAAGGGCTTGGTATCGCAAAAGCGTCCAATAAATGACTGTGGCGTAACATATCTATGGTCCCTTCTGTCGAGTTGCTTACTTTTTATGTCAACTTGGGAAACGTGACTTTTCTCCGTTTCCCCCCCCCCCCAATTGCGTCTCCTTAGCCTTTCTAGTCTCACGCAATCTTTCCAGTCATATTTTTCCTTTTTGATCCTCCGTTCCCCTCCTGTCTAGCAAGTCAATTATTATGGAGGATGATGACCCGCGGTCTAGGCGATCATGTACATCAGCAGCCTACGCATTATGTTTTTATCCTTAAATGTTATCTTTGGAGATATTTTACCGTTGTATCTCTGTCAATTTCACTACACATCTCCCCACTTGAAAACATGCCTATGGCAAGTTCCAAAACCAGCGATACACATAGGTAAAATTACTCCTCACGTCTGCCACTACTCTAATTTTGATCACAGGGGTGCCGACTGAGGAAATCTGCACCGACATTCAATTTGCCTGGGATATATTGGATACTAAACTGATAAGGTTGAAGCAATAAAGACCACCTCAGCAATCTTGCGTTTTCATGCTTAGCCTGAGACAAGAACACGAGAGGCTGATGGTCCGTCTCCACCACAAAAGTCCTACCATACAGATAGATTTGAAACTTCTTTATTGCCCAGATTAATGCTAAACATTCTTTTTCGCTTGTGGAGTATCCTTGTTCCGCCTTATTCAATTTGCGGCTTGCATAAGCGACTGGTTTCAGTTCCCCATCAGGTGAAGATGATCTTTGCAACAAAGCCCCTCCTAGTCCTACATTACTTGCATCGGTTCTTAAGACAAAGTCCTGTGTCAAATCAGGCAGTTTGAGAATAGGCTTGCTAGTGAGTTTTTCCTTTAACTCTTGGAACGCTAGTTCACATTGTGCAGTCCAAATAATTTTATCTGGAAGTCCCTTGCGAGTCAGATCAGTCAGAGGAGCACAAATAGCGTTAAAATTTTTGATGTATTTCTGATAAAATCCGCATAACGACACGAATGATCGCACGTCCTTTTTTGTTTGCGGCCTAGGTGCTCTCTGCAGTTTTTCCAAGTTCTTAGGATCAGGGGTCATATTACCCTGATATACAGTGTGTCCCAAGAATTCCAACTCTTTGCATCCAATACAACATTTTGTTGGCCTAGCAGTTAAGTTCGCCTCCCGAAGTCTATCAAACAACATCTCCAGAGCTTCAATGTGTTCTTCAAATGTCTCTGTGGCGACGAGAATATCATCCATGAAATTCGTGATACATGGGTTATTCAGGGGATCCAACAATTTTCGCATCATCCTTGAAAACACACTCGGAGCATTTTTCAGTCCGAATGGTAGCATATTGAATTCATAATGTCCATCCGAAGTGCTAAAAGCCAAATAAGGTCTCACTTCAGGCTTCACTGGGATCTGGTAATAGCCTTTACTAAGATCCACCTTTGAAAAGTATTTTGCCTTGTTCAGTCTGGCAAATAACTGTTTTGTGTCTGGTAATGGATCCACTTGTCCTTCTGTGACAGCATTCAGTTTCCTGTAATCTATGCACAGTCTGTGTTCCCCAGACGGTTTTCTCAACAAAACGACACTAGAACTAAAAGATGATTCACTGTGCGAAATAATCCCCTCCTTCAACAAATACTCTATTTCTTCCTTCAATGCCTTCTCCTTCGCGAACGGAATAGAATAGGCTCTCATACAGATTGGGTTTGAGTCTACCAGTTTCATGTCATACTGTAGCAAATTTGTATGGCCTGGTTTATCTGTTAATACATCTGTATGTTCCTCCAGAACCTGTTGAACTCTCTCCCTCTGGTTTTTAGTCAGGTGCTTACTGACTTTTACCTGTGCTGCTGTTTCACAAGGATGTAATGGGTATTCATGTGAGGTGAGTGGTTCTTTTTGCATCTGGGTTGCAATAGCCAAGGTCAATAAGGGGGTGCTTTCCTGGAGTGGTCTGTCCAGATACTTCTTTAACAGGTTTACATGATAAACTTTTTCCTTCCCCTTTTTGTCAATTTTATAGTTTGTTCTAGACACCTTCTCTAGAACCGTATATGGACCTTGCCAACCAATTTGTAATTTATTCTGGCTTCCGGGTAGTAGAAGCAGCACCTTCTCTCCGACTGCCAGTTCCCTGTCCTTTGCCTTCCTATTAAAATATGCTGCATGTTTCTTCCTGGCTTGTTTCAAATTATCATTTGCCAGTTTCCATCCAGCTTTCAAACGAGTGGTCAGTTCGTTCACATATTGATACGATGAGGTAACAGTCTCTTCCGCCTTCTCATCTGTCCAGGTCCTTAATAAAGCTACATCTGGATCTTTAATTTATCATACTTATTTTTCATGGAACCCGTCTGGTCCCGTCCCTTAGAAGCTTTATAATGAGGACTTTTCTTCCTAGAATCATCACTCACAAATCGACCACTACCAATTTTTTTCTGGGGTTTGTCTCCCCACTTTAGATTGCTTATGAGAGATCTTCGCTCTCTTGTCTGTTCTTCCAGTTTATATAAGTCTGACCGAGGGATTGTCATCTTATCCTGGGTAAAATTTCTTCTTTGTACTCTTCGCATAGTGGCCATGTTAATCCATTCAAGTGAAGACTGGGTGTGAAAAGGGGGCTCCCATTCCACTTTGTCTACCCGAGTATAATTAGTTTTCCTTTCAGGCCTAAAGTTGCCCCGTGGCGTTTCTAGGTCCTGCACATATTTTCCCTTTGTGGGTGTTCCCTCATGAAATACGCCACATGCTTCTACAAAGTTTTCAACATCGACATTTACGTCGGGCCAATAGTATTTTCGAGCAATCTTTTGGCAGATGGTACCGACTTTCTCATGGTCACCATCTTTTCCAACATGTAAGCTCCTTATTAAGTTTGCCCTATATATCTTGGGAAGAACTAACTGTCCGTGACCAGTGGATCTAGTTCCTGTCTTCCTGTATAATAGTTTGTTCTTCATGAAATATTCCCCCTTGCTCGGAGGTGTGTGGCATTTGGGCAATTTTTTAAAACATGGCTTGAGTGTCCTATCCTCAGCCTGCGCCTTCCTCATCTCCTCTGGATGAGCATTTAGGTTCACCTTCTTCCTCCTTCTTCTGTGACCTGGTCTGCACTGTCGCCATGATCACAGGTTTCTCGGGATTCCCCAAGAAGACGTATCTACACCCCAATATCAGAGGGTAGATTGGTTCATCTATCACTGCTGCTCTGATTTCTCCTTCCACATAGCGAGTTTTCACCGTTATCCTTGCGATGGGAAGTGTCATGAGTGGTATGTCCTTAGTCGCCCCTTGTATTTCCACTGTTTCTGTGGTATACTGACTTGGGTCCACTAGGCTAGACTTCACAACTGAATCATAATCCAAACCTGTATCATAAAGGCACCTTATGGTGACCCCATTACAAATAACATCCTCACAAACTGGGGGGTGATAAGGTTCCTGTTGTCCCTTAGGATTAACCTTTAATCTTTGCGTCCCCGACTTCATTGCAGCAATGTTTGAAGGTTTCCTTCTACAAAATTCGGTGTTATGGTTATCCTTCTTGCACCATTTACACCATCTTTTTCCTTGGTTCAACGGTTTTCTTTCATTGAACTTTTGGTCATTGAACTGTGAGTTTCTGTCGCGATAGTCATTTCTTGGCCGCTCAAAGTTTGTCCTACCTTTATTTCCCTGCTCTCTATTATCAAATTTATTAAATTGCTGTGGAGCTTTAAAATTGTCTATGTGCTTCTTTTTAGCACCACTTACCTCTGCCTGGGCTGCCTGATACCTCTCAGCAACATTTAAAATTTCCCCCAACTTCTCTGCACCTTGTTCCATGAGAAATTTTCTCATGTCTGGAGCCATGGACTCTCTCAATTGCTCAATCATGATCATTTCTTTAAGATCTTGGGTCTTCCCCAGAGCCGTCCATTTCTCCAAATAGGTTTCTAGTCTAGCAGAGAATTGGTGGTATGTCTCCCCAGACAACAGTTTGGCATTTCTAAATTTCTTACGATAAAATTCACCATTCTTCTCGTACCTTAATAACAAAGCCTGCTTTAACATGTCATAATTGTCTTGGTCTTCCCTGTTCATTTTGGCAAATACTTCATAAGAAGTACCTCTCAATCCCTGTGATAGCTTTAAACTCCACCTCTCTCTCTCTAACCCATATGTAGTAGCTAATAACTCAAAACGTCCTAGGTACCCCTCTATGTCATCGTCTTTTTCAACAAAATGGTCTAAATGAAACCCCATAGCTGAGTTTGAGGCTCCCAGACTGGGCGTAGCATCTGAGGCAAAAGGGCTGGCACCATTTTCAGGAGCCGGGCCTTGTAATTCCAGCTCCCTTAGTCGTAATTCGTGCTCCCTTTGCAACCTTCTATCTTCTGCCTCCCTTTCGGCCTTTTTATCTTCTGCCTCCCTTTCGGCCTTTTTATCTTCTGCCTCCCTTTGCTGTCGTTTTTCTTCTGCCTCCCTTTGCTGTCGTTTTTCTTCTGCCTCAATCTGCAGCCTCTTAATTTCTCTATCAGCCTCTAACCTCTTCTCTTCAACCAACCTGTCAGACTCAATTTTCTTTCAGCCTCTTTTTCTAATCTCCTTTCTTCCCGTTCAATATATTTATCACATTCAGCCGTTACGTATTGAATTAAAATTTGACCATCCATTCCCATCTCCTTCGCGGTGAGCACAGCAGCTGATCTAAATTTTGCCAGCTCCGCCATACTTTTTAGACAATATAATAATATACAAGCTAAATCTCTAACCAGTAAATACACTAAGTACTTCTTATGACTATAGTCTAACTAATTCTAACTAACCAGTTAACTAATTAATTATTACTGGCTGTGAAGATTCACCAACTTTTATCTGCAGGGACACTTTTAATTTTAAAGGGAATTTTACAATTTATTTCCCTACTTTTATTTCTCCCACCAGGAGATCCTAATATTACTGTTGGGCTAATTATCCCTGGACAAGACCCCAATTTATGTAGTGGTGTTTGATGGTATTGTATGATGGTGATATTACTAAATGTAATTGTATGAGGCCAGCTGTGAAGGCTCCTGAGATAAAATGTAGTTGTGAATTGTCAGAAGGCCTTTCTTGCTACCACTACGACCTCACACTTAATTTTTTTTTAATGAATGTGGCTACGTAAAGTGTCTAGGGTTATGATATGTAGTGTGGTGTAATAGGTTATAGATATACCCACAGATATTTAACAAGACTAATAATATTAATAAATGTTAAAATACACTGAACTAACTCACGTGTGTAAAATTTTTTGATAAAATTATATTACATTTATTTTGTTCTGGATCAATTTTTTAGGTTGACCAGAACTTAAAAGGATTTAGAGATTATGAAAGAAATGCATGGAATATTATATCATAAATGCAATAGTGTACATATATATGTACTATACTAGTTAGTTTTATTAAAATGTTCTAGTAGTCATCTACTTGGGAGGATATTTAATGTTTGTGCTGTTGGGGTGGCCTCATCACACCTGTCTATATTGACTACACAGTGTCCAGAAAATGGTGGGAATTTTTATGGGGGTATGAGTAACTAAACGGGGTTGGTGAATGTCCAGCAGACCAGAGGCTCACTCATCTGGTAGTTGTAGCTCTGGTGCTGAAATCGGGTGGTCCCACCTCTCCGTGCTGGCGGGCAATAATGGTGGTCTCTGTCACAAGTACTGCACAGATACACTCGAGTAAAGTCACCAACTGAATAGACACTGCTTTGTTGACAACAGAAACTCACAGCTCTGCAATCAAAGTATGGGCCATGTGTCAAAATCTATTCTCTACCCACGTCTGGACACAACACTGACACAACAACCACATCATACAGACAGGTCAGATCTCTCTGACCAAACAGCACATTTACCATGGTGGTTTTACATCAGATAGATCCTCCCAGACTATAGATTCTGAAAAATATTTATTAGTTGTCTGCCCTAAAAGAGGATAGGTAATATGTTTCATTATTCTCAACACTTGATCTGTCTTGCATAATCCTTGCTGGAGTTTATGTACATTGTTGGTCCCTAGACCCTGACTTGGGCGGGGGGTCTAGAGCAAATCCCTACTTGTTTGTAAGGCTAGATTTCGATATGGCAGTATCAAATCACTCGAACATGAAACAATATTCAAAATATATAAAGAAATAATTTCAATCTTACCAGATTATGAATAAATAACACAGAATTGCTAGCAAAACTCAGCTGAGCTGCTGGCTATAGTATGGCGTCCCTAAATTTATTACACTTTCTTTCATATGGAAATCACCACACTTTAAAATCTGTGTCTATCACTGAACAACTATTGAAGAATGGCCCCACTTTCGCGTCTGAGCGCTAATGATATGATTGTCTGTGGCCAATCACTGCCTAGGTTTATTTTAAATTTCAAATTTCCTACCATAAAGTCATTTCAGTCATGCTTCAGTCAAGTATGGATGTTTATCTGTTAGTCTGTCCGTCTCTACTTGTGTTTCTACAAAATGTACTTGATTTTTGAACCAACCTTTCTCTCCCCTCCAAAATTTTGTCGTTAAAAGTTATATTTAGACACAGCTACCACACAAAAACCCTCTCTTCCATACTACGTAGATTTGAACACCTGCGTTTCGAGGTCGTGTTTTTTTGTGCAATTAGCGACACTTTTAGATTCAATACAGTCTGTCGATGATGTGAACAACACTGTCTTTTGTCATTATCTTCAATATTATCTATCCGTCTGTAAAATTAAGAACATATTAGTTCACTGCTCAGAATAGGCCATCCGGCCAGCTAATTTTTATATTCCTAACATTAATATTAAGAAAAAAGTACTTTTTAAATTTTGTAATATTCCTAACATCTGCGTTTTAGCCGCTGAATTCAAATCAAGGGCTTGGTATTGCAATAGCGTCCAATAAATGACTGTGGCGTAACATATCTATGGTCCCTTCTGTCGAGTTGCTTACTTTTTATGTCAACTTGGGAAACGTGACTTTTCTCCGTTTCCCCCCCAATTGCGTCTCCTTAGCCTTTCTAGTCTCACGCCATCTTTCCAGTCATATTTTTTTCCTTTTTAATCCGCCGTTCCCCTCCTGTCTAGCAAGTCAATTTTTATGGAGGATGATGACCCGCGGTCTAGGCGATCATGTACTATTCGCAGCCTACGCATTATGTTTTTATCCTTAAATGTTATCTTTGGAGGTATTTTACCGTTGTATCTCTGTCAATTTCACTACATCCCCT